>JARYGA010035336.1:0-40325 GCA_030545235.1 Helianthus tuberosus | reverse complement strand
TAGCTATTGGCGAACCATCCGAGAAATCGTCAACCACGCCATCCCCTACGAAAACGTTGCACATCAATAAATACGTGCCACATTAATCAAGTCAAATTTTTACAAACAATAACAGTGACTAACCAGCCTTCTGTCCCTCGTCAACGTGAATACTTTCATCATTTTTCAAATCTTCCAACACCTCATTGATACGGTGCGATGACAAATCTACCGCTTGATCGTGATCTGTACTTGCATACGCTCTCTGTTCAAACAAACTTTCATACATTGCCTTCAACGTCTGTACTTCCTCGTCATCAGGGCTCTCCACACACATAGATTCCAACAAACCCTCTATTTTGATTTTGTTCTTGTTTGTCACATTAATTAGCTGTCGTACCATCAACAGCCTCTCCTGTTTCAAAAGGTTAAAGCAACAGTTTCATACAAAAATTATATACTAATTGTAAAAAACACATGTTAGTGTATATAACAATACCTCCTTACTTGCCCAGTGTTCCACGTTATAGTTACTTGGAAGTGTTAACCCTTTAAACCCTCCCAGACCAAACCCACCAGCAAGTATTTCCAGCCTTTCTCTCTCTCGCAATCTCTTCAAGTTCCAGAAAGCCAAAGGACACACCGCCTTGTCAACCTTCATCCCTGTGCACTCAATGCTATCAACGTACAACAGCTACAAGTAACAGCGACCAGTTCAGTCCGAAAAACAAGCAAGTATATTTAACATATGTTAATTCAGGACGTCAAAATAAATTTCACTTACTATCAGAATCGAAAGAGGCCCGACAAAGATGCTTTGTGGGTCAAGCCGATCCCAGGTATCATTGCAAGTTTTCAACTTCTCTACCACCAGGTCACACCAGTCTATCTTTGCAAAATCCATTTCGTCATCTAGATACTCTAAGATTTCTTCCCGTAAACAACTTTGTTTATGACAGTCAACGAGCACTACCACAAAACACATTACAAAATCCATGCGGAAATCAAAACTGTCTTCGCCGTCGGACTCATCTATCATTTTCACCATCTTTGTTGGAGGTACCATTACACCCGGGTATCTCGCCCTCCAATCCGCAATGGCATCAACCAAGATAGGCAGCTTATCAATCGAACTAAACTTTTTCCCACTGGTCGGGATCCCAAGTAACTGATGTATCACTTTCCTGTTTACCTTGATATTACCAGCAGGTGTACATATCACCATCTTATCGGGATTAAAATTGTCGACAACAAAATAACCTAACTTAGCTGGTAACCCATCAACGCTGAAAGTAAGTAAACGACCAAAGCCCATTCCCTTGACTGCCTCACGTTGTTGGTCTGTCAATGCTCGTACACACTTATAAAATTGTAGTGGTGCGGATCGCGTCCTTATTCCCATAAATTCATCCTTCTTTGCTCGCTTACGGGCTTTGGGAACTTTTGCTTGTTCGTTAACAACTTCTTTTTGCTTCCGTTTTTGAACTTTCACACTCTCCTCTAAAACTTTCTTTGTCCCTGACCGTAAGGTTCTCCCGCTTGATGTAGCTGTTACATCTGCCCTATGTACTGGTATAACGTTTTATACAAAACCAAAACAACCATAAAAGTCGACTTTATAACCCTTTATGTCAAATCTTTCTAACACAAATGGTAACATTACAGTTATAAGATCAAACATCCAACAATTAATCATTTGAACATCAAACAAATGAAAGTAAATAAAAAATAACTAACCACGGGTTCTTTGCCTTCCTTTGCCAGAATTATCATCCGCAATGTTTTTTTTTCTCTGCCAATTAACACATGTTAGTCAATGAACTGTAATCAGACCATTAATTCTTTGGCAGACAAACAAATCAAACCCAATGAACTTTGGTCTGTCCATTAATTGTTTAACACATGTTAGGCAAACTTCGGAAATTACCTAACCACGTTATAGAAGTTCACATTCATACACTAACAAAATGTTTAACATTTTTCAAACACCTAATCTAATAATCTTAACTGATTGTACCATTAATCCAAGAACCTTAACATAATTTTCAAACTGTTAGGCAAACTTCAAACTCCCACTATTAATTATTTGGCAGTCAAACAAATCAAAGGCAATGATCTTTGGTCCGTCCATTAATTATTTAACACATGTTATCCAAACCTCTAAAATTAACTACCCAAAAATTAATGTACTTCCACAGCCAGAACTATACAAGGCAACGTTTTTTTTCATAAACATTTAACACATGTTATACCAGTTCACATTGATACGCAATTTCCAACTATTGTAACCAAAAGGCACTTACCATTGATACTATTATAACATTTTTTTCCCTACCATTTAACACATGTTATACAAGTTCACATTGATACGCAATTACTAACTATTGTAACCAAAGGTACTTACCATTTAACAGTCGTTTCCTAGTGAATGTTGACCCAGTGTCAGTATCTTCATACACTGCAAATGCAGCCAAACAAAAGTATGTTATGAACAGAGCCTAATTCAACACACTATACATCACCTAAAACTACGTTCACGGTTTATACGCACATCAATACTAACCTAAAGCCCTCTGGGTCGGACCTAAAGCCCTCTGGGTCGGACCGAAGCGAGATTAACTATGGGTTTTTGGGTGGCGATGATGCAAAAAAAAAAAAAAAAAAAAAAACTAGATTTTTGATGACGATGGCGCGGCAACGATGGTGGAGGGTAGGTTTTTGAACCCGCAACCCCACTTTGCAGCCTTTTAATTATCGGAAAAAATCTGAGCCAAACCCTTTTTTTTCGAGATACACTTTTGTTTTGTTGTTGTTGTTGTTGGTTTTTTATATTTTTTTCCCCCGTCGATGACGATAAAAATCTATCCGAGACACCTACCGACTTTGCGATTTATGGGTGCGTTCGTCTGGCGTAAAAAAGTTTTTGTAAAAAAAAAGTTCAACCATAAACTTTTACGTAAAACGTAAAAAAGTTTAACGTAAAACTTAAAAACGTAAAACGTAAAAACTTTAACGGTAAACGTAAAACGTAAAAAGTTTTACATAAAACGTAAAATTTAAAAACATAAAAAGTTTAACGTAAAAACGTAAAATGTTTTACGCAAAACGTAAAAAGTAAAACACAAAACGTAAAAAGTTTAAAACGTAAAAAAACGTTAACGTAAAAAACCGGGGCGTAAAACGTAAAAAACCGGCGCGTAAAACGTAAATATAGTTAACGTAAAAAACCGGCGCGTAAAACGTAAAAAAAAAGTTAACGTAAAAAACCGGGGCGTAAAACGTAAAAAACCGACGCGTAAAACGTAAAAAACCGGGGCGTAAAACGTAAAAAACCGACGTGTAAAACGTAAAATAACGTTAACGTAAAAATCGGCGCGTAAAATGTAAAAAAACGTTAACGTAAAAAACCGGGGCGTAAAAAAAACGGATCTTCAAAACGTTTTTTTTTTTTTAACAAATCTTTAAAAAAATATACTAAAAATTTGATTTCAAAAATTTTTTTAACAAAAAAATATGTTTATAAATAAAAAATAATTAAGTAAAAAAAGTAATTAATGAATATGACAAAAAAGGTAATTTAAAATTAATATATATAAAAAGACAATTTTACTTATATACCCTTAAAGAATAAAATATTAAAAACATAATAAGACAAAAAATACTTAATATTATTTTTAAATACTTTTAATCTCATCCATCCATCTCCTTGATCTAATGGCCAGAAAGTGGTTCTCGCGGTTCTTACAACTGGAGGTGGTTCTCATTCTACGGCTGGCAGACCTTTCCCGCCCTAATTTAGGTCTCCTAGTGCAATAGATAGAAAACAAAACAAAATCAGTTGCCATTTTTTAAAGGGAATTCGATAGAACAAAACCCCCTTTTACAGGCCAGATTACAATAACTAACCTTTTGCTTGAACTCTTGATCTTCCGTAATCGTTTCATTTTGAGCGAGGACGACAAAATTACGAACGATTTCCTCATTCTCCCGGATCCACACTATCGGCTTCTGTCTTAGGGTTAGAAGGCACCGATCGATGTTGTCTTGGCGATGGGGAAATATGAACAGTCTATCGGATGGGGGAAATATGAACAAAACTGCATATGAACAGTCTAGTGGGAAAGATAAAGATGAAATTTTTTTTGAATTGGTTTGGAGTTTTGATTTGACTGCTACTGCATGGCAGGGATTTGTTTTTCCAATGTTCTATTGCACTACCGAAAATACCCTTCAGTGCTTTTCAAGTGTATTATAATATTTCTTTTAATTATAATTCTTTCCAAAATGATGAGAACCATTGATCAACTTGGATGAAACATAATCAATGGATGACAATGAGTTTGCAAAGTTTTCTAAAAAAGATAGAGTTTCCTATATAGCCAAGCCCTATATATATATGGGGGGCCGCTAGAATGAGAACCACCTCCAGTTGTAAGAACCGCGAGAACCACTCTCAACCAATCAGAATATGACACCCCAAAGGGTATTATGGTCATTTACCCCAAATGTCATTTCTCACCCCTCTCTCCTCCATTTATTGATGCCAGTACCTCTTTCTCCTCCATTTCTCACCCCTCTCTCCGTTCACCACCTCCTCCGCCCCTGTACTCCTTCCTTCTCCGGCCACAACTCCGGCGGAGCTAACAACATCTCCGGTAAACTCTCTCTATTTTGCTTCACCACCACCCGGCTACCCCCTCTTCCTCACCCCTCTCTCAACTCTCTCTCTCATCGTTTCACGGTCAAACTTTAGGGGGTTTTGCTCAGAACTGAACTGGTGCGGCAGCAGTGGTGTACGGTAGGGTGTGGCGGCAGGGTTTAGGGCAGGAGAAAGAAAATGGGGGGGGGGGGGTTGTAGTGGTGGTCGATTGTGCGACTTGGGGCTTCAGTGGTGGAGGTGGTTGCTGCGTGAGCGGCGGAGGTGTGAACGGGGTTGGCGGTGAACGATGGTCAGGGGGTGGGTGAAGGCCGGTGCTCGATTGAAGTTTGGTTTTTTGCAGGTGGGGTTTCATACCACTTGATTTTGAATTATGGTTTCTTGAATTTTTGGTTTGTTGCAGGTGGGGTTTCATACCACTTGTTGCAGGTCGATTGAAGTATGGTTTCTTGAATTTTTGATTTTGAATCATGTATAATATTTTTTATTTTGAATCTGTGATGGGGTTTCATACCACTTGATTTTGAAGTGTGGTTTGTTGCAGGTGGGGAATCAATTGTCTGTTGATATTGAGTTTTTTAACTATGGGTTTTTGGGTGGCGATGATGCAAAAAAAAAAAAAAAAAAAAAAAAAACTAGATTTTTGATGACGATGGCGCGGCAACGATGGTGGAGGGTAGGTTTTTGAACCCGCAACCCCACTTTGCAGCTTTTTAATTATCGGAAAAAATCTGAGCCAAACCCTTTTTTTTTCGAGATACACTTTTTTTTTGTTGTTGTTGTTGGTTTTTTATATTCTTTTCCCCCGTCGATGACGATAAAAATCTATCCGAGACACCTACCGACTTTGCGATTTATGGGTGCGTTCGTCTGGCGTAAACAAGTTTTTGTGTAAAAAAGTTTTTGTGAAAAAAAAGTTCAATCGTAAACTTTTACGTAAAACGTAAAAAAGTTTAACGTAAAACTTAAAAACGTAAAACGTAAAAACTTTAACGGTAAACGTAAAAAGTTTACATAAAACGTAAAATTTAAAAACATAAAAAGTTTAACGTAAAAACGTAAATTGTTTTACGCAAAACGTAAAAAGTAAAACACAGAGAAAAATGCCCGGATAGTCCCTGTGGTTTCACCTTTTTTCACCTATAGTCCCTATCTTTCTAAAACTACTTGAATAGTCCCTGTGGTTTTCCGTTTTGTTCTCGGATAGTCCCTGGGTCTAACTTCAGTTACTTTTCTCTGTTAAGTGGGTGTTGAAATGACCAAAATGCCCTTTCCTTAAAACGCCAAAACTATAGGGACTATCCGAGCATCTTTTTCATTTTTATTTATAAAACCCCACCACCACACTTCATCTTCAACCTCCACCCACCATCACCCTCCTCCACCCTCCACCATCACCTTCTCTGCAATTTTCTTTGAAGAAACCCTAAAACACCCAAGTCACCTCACAAACCCCCCCCCCCCATCCACCGCTAACCTATCTAAACCCACCTCACTACCTGAAAACGCACTTGTAGCCCAAAATAATTTAGTCTGAATCCTTGCCATTTTCATATTTCAGCCTGAGCTATAGCCATCGTCGCCAAAATACCGGGTCGCCGCCATCCTTCTGGTCGTCAAATAAGGCATGACCTAATCGGAACCAGGCTGACGCCATCCTTCTAGCCGTCGAACCAGGGTATGATTGAATCATATATGTCAAATCAATATTTTTGATGGTCGTCGGATCTGTCATGGGCCCAAATCGTTGTTTGTGCTCCAGTCTTGTGGCAGGTGGTGGTCGTTTCAGCAGCGGCGGCGGTTTCCCCTTAACCCTTCTCCTTCCTTGATGCGGTATTAGGGTTGCGTTTCAGACGGCAAGGGTTTGTTGGAAATTATGATGGTTTCTTTTTTAGTTTTATAAAGAAGATCCAAACATTGGCCAATTATTTATCTCAGATCCATTATATCACTATTTGATTGGGTAAAATACCCATTATATCACAATTGTTGTTCATTTGTCTCAGATCCATTAAAAATGAAAATTTTGGTACCAAAACAATGGAATCGATGAGTGTTGTTGCCATGGAATAGATGGGTATTGGGTGTTGGTGGTGGTGGTGGATGAGAGAAAGGGAAATAGATATTAACAGGGAAAACAATCAGGTGACTGTGGTGGTGATGGTGGAGGGTGGAGGAGGGTGATGGTGGGTGGAGGTTGAAGATGAAGTGTGGTGGTGGGGATTTTCTCTAAAAATGAAGAAGATGCCCGGATAGTCCCTGTGGTTTAGCCTTTTAAAGGAAAGGGTAAATTAGTCATTTCAACACCCACTTAACAGAGAAAAGTAACTGAAGTTAGACCCAGGGACTATCCGAGAACAAAACAGAAAACCACAGGGACTATTCAAGTAGTTTTAGAAAGATAGGGACTATAGGTGAAAAAAGGTGAAACCACAGGGACTATCCGGGCATTTTTCTCAAACACAAAACGTAAAAAGTTTAAAACGTAAAAAAACGTTAACGTAAAAAACCGGGGTGTAAAACGTAAAAAACCGGCGCGTAAAACGTAAAAAACCGGCGCGTAAAACGTAAATATAGTTAACGTAAAAAACCGGCGCGTAAAACGTAAAAAAAACGTTAACGTAAAAAACCGGGGCGTAAAACGTAAAAAACCGACGCGTAAAACGTAAAAAACCGACGCGTAAAACGTAAAAAACCGGGGCGTAAAATGTAAAAAACCGACGTGTAAAACGTAAAATAACGTTAACGTAAAAATCGGCGCGTAAAATGTAAAAAAACGTTAACGTAAAAAACCATGGCGTAAAAAAAACGGATCTTCAAAATGTTTTTTTTAAACAAATCTTTAAAAAAATATACTAAAAATTTGATTTCTAAATTTTTTTTAACAAAAAAATATGTTTATAAATAAAAAATAATTAAGTAAAAAAAGTAATTAATGAATATGACAAAAAAGGTAATTTAAAATTAATATATATAAAAAGACAAAAAAGACAATTTTACATATATACCCTTAAAGAATAAAATATTAAAAACATAATAAGACAAAAAAATACTTAATATTATTTTTAAATACTTTTAATCTCATTCATCCATCTCCTTGATCTAATGGCCAGAAAGTGGTTCTCGCGGTTCTTACAACTGGAGGTGGTTCTCATTCTAGCGGTCCCCTATATATATATATATATATGACCGCTAAAATGAGAACCACCTCTAGTTGTAAAAACCATGAGAACCTCTTGATCCGGGGCGAGTTGGACCAATTTTTTTTTTCATAAACGTAGATGTGTGTATTACAAACACATATGTAAAAAAAAATTCAAAAAAAAAATGTCGTGTGTGCATTTTTTACACCACAAGTTTGGTGTTTACGGATACCGTAAATTTACGGTACCCGTAAACACCAAACTTGTGGTGTAAAAAACTACACACACAGCATTTTTTTTTTTTGAATTTTTTTTACATATGTGTTTGTAATACACACATCTACGTTTATGAAAAAAAAATTTGGTCCAACTTGGCCCGTACGGTGTAGTTCTCATGGTTTTTACAGCTAGAGGTGGTTCTCATTTTAGCGGCCCCCTATATATATATAGGGTTAGGGTAAAACAAAAACTTATACGAGTTGTAAGAACTTAGAGAACCCGGCCTTACGAAAGGTTTTTTCAAAAAAAAGTTTACCAAAAATCCTAAAAAATCAACTTTTTCAAAAAAAAAAGTAGCGTTTTTCATTTACGGCGACCGTAAATACTATAAAAAGTGATGTCATACTTATAGCATCAGCTTTTTACAGCTGTTGTAAGGGGCCGAAAAACACTTTTTAAATTTTTTTACAGCAGTCTTTCTAAACATTTTTATCTAGGGGTGAAAAAAAATTAGAGCAAAATTCGCACGTAAAGGCCGAGTTTTCTAATTTCTCACAACTCGAAGTGGTTTTCTCTTGATACAAGTAATTTCTTACACCGTAATATTAATATTACAATAAGTTTATATATAATTTTAAAATAAGTAATTTTTTTTTATTTTTTTTATACAAGTAATATTAGTTTCTTTTAAATAATTAACCTTAAAATAAGTATTTTGAGTTAGTTATATTTAACTTTAAAATTAGTTGTGGCATGCAAAGCGCACGAAGCGTGTTGCATTTTATGTGATTTGGCATTTGGTAAGTTGTGACAAATAAAAAGTATGTAACAGAAACAGCTATTGTGACACTAATATAAAGGAGA
The DNA here is from genome assembly GCA_030545235.1 of Helianthus tuberosus. Taxonomy (NCBI): domain Eukaryota; kingdom Viridiplantae; phylum Streptophyta; class Magnoliopsida; order Asterales; family Asteraceae; genus Helianthus; species Helianthus tuberosus. The sequence continues at coordinate 31,463 of JARYGA010035336.1, read as the reverse complement.
TGAAAGTTGTGGCAAGAATGACAAACACTCATTACACAGTAAGATAAAGAACAAACTTTTACCATGTATATGAAATTAAAACAAAACAAAACAAAAAAAACACAGACTGAGAATTAGGGGTGTTCAAAAAAATCCCAAAACCCGTGTCCGAATTATTCGAAAAATTCGGATTCGGATATCCGAAAATTCAGATTCGGATGTGAATTCTAAAAATTTCGGATATTCGGATTATCCGAATCCGAAAACTTTAAAATAAAAAAATATAGATATATTAATTCCACTAACCACCTAACTCCTAAACTTTAAAAAAAATAGATATATTATCTACACACGCTCATTCACTCCAGAAGACATTCACTTTTGAAAATTAGGTTTAGTTTTGATCTAATTAGACAACAGATTTTTTGTTTTTTTTATGTTCGGATATCCGTTTAGATATCCGAATCCGAAATTTCGGATATCCGAAAATCAGATATCCGAAATGTCGGATTCGGATTTGGATTCGGATTCGGATGTTAATATTCACTATCCGAAATTTTCAGATATCCGATCTTGAACACCCCTACCGAGAACTCGACCAGATATACTTCGCAGTCTTAAGTTTTTGGGCTGCGTTTAAGTGTTTAACTAAGAAAAATTATTGGACTAGTTTTGGGCCGTAACATGCAAATTAAATACATCTAAGCATTGATTTTGTTTGGTTATTTTGGGCCTGGATTTCAATCCGGTCAATGTATACAAAAAAGCATTGATTTTGTTTAGGGATGGAAATGGGTCGGGTATAGGTAATCCTATACCCATACCCGCTTGTAAAATATTGTCCCATGCCCGGCCCATTACCCGTCGGGTATCAGGCATACTCGCGGATATCAGGTATACCCGTTCGGATTTTCATGTGTATGTATATTTTTTACTTTCCTTTATAATTTTACATTTTAAAAATCTATATAATATAATAAAATAACGATAAATAACAACATATCATAATCATCATGATAATATTTGATATAATTAAAATGTATATATATGATAATATTAATCTGAAAAAATAATTTTCAATTTCATAACATATAAATATTAATAATTGCATCAAAATACATATTTCAAGGGAAAAGTTTATCTATAATCTATAATATATTATATAAAGGAGAAGTGATGTACAAAAATGTAATTTTACATGACGTACAAACTTTACAACAATATGTACAAGAAAATGAAGCCTTCAGAATTGCATCTTTTCCAAAGTTTTAAGACACCCTAAGGGGTGTTTTAGGGATTTCATCCATGGATACCATTCATTGACTGAGGCCCTGTTTGGTAGCATCTGACTAGCCTCTTATTCTTCCATATCTGACCGAGTCAGAGTTCAGAATGTTTGTTTCATGCCTCTTAAAACTTATCATCCCTCTTATTTTGCTCTGTCCGAGTCAGACATAGAGAGGAGTCTGACTGACTCTGAATGACAATTGTGACTTGGATACCCTCAATCCTAAAAAACATAAACATCTCCTTCTTCATCATATTCCAGCCGGCGACCTTCTTGTTCCGGTCATCAAAACCAAATCATCATCACCATCTCTTTTTTTTCAGAAAATAAAGAGAACGGGGGTGTTTACCGGAAAATCTAACGGAGAAACTCCATCGCCGTCGCTACATCGTGACCCCACCGTCGCCCCGCCGCCGTCGCCACCCTTCTCCGGTCTCTCTTCTCTCTGACTTCTCTCACTTCTCGGTCCAAACGTCACTTCTCGGTCCAAACGTCTCTCACTTCTCCGGTCTCTCACTTGTCGAACAGGAGGTCGAGGGAGAGGGGAGGGTGAGCTCTGATGTGTAGTTGTTTGTGGAGGATTCAAGGTTGGGGCTTGGGTGAATTAAATCCCTGGTTGGTAGAATTGAAGATGTGAAGTGAAGGTGTTGATGATTGAAGATGTGGGAATTAAAAATAAGGAAGTGGGAATTAACTGTATGAAAGTGTCGATGATTGAAGATGTGAAGTGATTGAATTTTTTTTTTTTTTTTTGAATGATTAGTATATACACATATATATAGCTGGAGAGTTAAAAAATAAGGAAGTGGGAATTAAAGCCTGTCGGGTATTTTGTTTTGTTCAGGGGTAAAAATGTCATTTTACATATCATTCAGATGTGTAACCAAACAGCATTTTATTGGTTCAGCACTTACTGGTTCAGACCCTCTTACCCATTCAGACCTCTTATTCATTCAGCACTTATTGATTCAAATGTTGCCAAACAGCCTATGACTGATGGTCTCCTTCTTCACCGCCCTCACAACTCTTCATTCCCCTAACGGATCAAAACCCTAACAATTCATAAACTTCGTCTCATGGGCTCCTATCTGTGATTATTTCAATTCTTTCCCCCAACAGAGATACGCTTGAAATCGATGAATGGGTGTAGAAATCGATCAAATGGTACCTGTAATTGCACTCGGTTTGGGTGAAGAATTGAAGATTGATCCGTTTCGTGGGTGACTTGGTGCGCATATCTAAGGCCCGTGACAACCGGATCAATTACTGTTCAAGTTGAGAAGATTGAAAGAGCAATCGAGAGGCAAAGAGTCGTCCGAGAGCACTTTCATCTGTCGTCCTTCGATTCTTCAATCTCTGTAATTTTATTCTCACCAAGCTGCTTCTTATATGTTGTTATTTGATTCAGCAATTAGCATTTACGTTTGGGGATTTTGCCCTTTTCTTCTTCTTTTGTTGATGATTTTCTTTATTATCCATATCCATACTGTTTATAATAATCGTTAATTTGTAGTTTCCAATTGATCGTGATGATGAACAGAAGAAACTGTTGATGTTGAATGATGATGAGTCCACAACAAAAGATAAGGGTTATGGTTGGGGACCAAAATGTGAGAATTATTGGATTAATCAGGTTAGTATGTCATAGTAGTAGGTGTTATGTTCTTGAGATTTGTTTATTGTTCTAAAAGTCAATGTATTTACAGATTTTTGAAAGGGCTGCTACGTATAAGTTAATGGCAACTGCAGACCTCAACACACTTGCATAAAAGTTGTTCGTTTCGGCTCACACTTGCACTGCACATGATTATTATATGATGAATAATGCTAAACTATGGTAAAAATGCATTAATCATAATGATTTGACTTAAATTGTTTCTATATCCGCATTATTTCTATCTAAGTTTACATTTATGGTTTGTTAAAATTCGTCAAGTTCCCTGCTACGGAATCGAGTTTTGGCACTTGGAAAAAGTAAGATGACAAATAAAAGCTTAGCTATTCATGTGCATCATTAATTAAATGCATTTTTTATTTTGCTTTTAGTATTTTGACACTTTTTTGGAAAAGAGTTCAGCCGTAATAACATTATTTTCAATGTGAGATAATCCATAATGATTGATACTTCCATTTTAGTCATCTGATCAAAGTGTGAATTGGTTATGTTGTTCTACAGGTGGAACATAAAGATGAGAAGCAACCCATATCAGATTCAGATGCAAATTGGGAAGAAATGTTGCCAACTGATTATGAAGACATATTGAAACTGTCAAAAAATAGAATGCAATGGACAATGAAGAAGCAAGCGTACTCAATTATGAGCAAAGGGTTCTTAATCAGGGATGGCAAGAAGAGAAGCATTGTAAGTCCATTTTTTTCTCATGTGTAGTTGTTGTGGAACATGTGAACATGGTTCAAAGGGAAACCATTACTGAACATGTACTAATTGTGTCTCTCTTTATTGTTTGATAGTGGTTTTTTCTTGACAAAAATGGGAAGAAATGTCATATGTTATCAGCATGCGCGGCTGCCACATGGGACCTGTACTCGTACAAGCTGACTTTACCTGAATCTATTGTTGAATCACAAGTATCTAATCCTCTACCAAAGCCTGCAAGGGCTCTGGATGCAACCTTACAAGACTATGCGTATCGCGCGTTTGTTCATCCGCGTACCGGTATTCCGTTTGATGGAGTTGTTCCATCGTATTTGACCGGAATCGAGATATCAGCAATGAGGCTCAGAAGTGGTAGCCTGTATCATCGAGGCGTTGAATCCTTTAAGGAAATTGTAATTCCGGTTGGTTTAAGAGAGCAACCATATGTGGAGAGGCTGGTTCTGGTGTACCAGTGTGTAGGATGAGGCATTTTGTACCAAATACCAAACTATACCATATCTGTACCGACCGAACGTATACGCTATGGTATTTGGCTTTGAATTTATTTAGCTCAATTTCAGTATGTGTACTATACCATACCATACCGGTACTGACCGAGCAAACGCGGTATGTCGGTTTTGCTTTAGCTTATTCGGTATCAGTAATATATGTTACGATACCAATACCGATCTCATCCATACCGGTATGTATTGTAGGTCCGGCTAGGGGAGGATCTAGTCGCCTAATCCTTGTATACAAACCAATCCGGTTGTGCGGAATCCAACCGGAATAGCAAACCGAGATAGAACAAGCACAAAGATAAACACACAAGACTCAACGATTAACACCACTTGTATTAATGCGTATGAAAGGTCCGTTACAAGCACAAGGTTTACAAATCAGTTCTGCAGACTCTCTCTAGTGTGTGTGTGTTCTACTGTCTCTCTCTGGTGTCATCTACCGAAGTGAACACAACACACGGGTATTTATACCCAACACAGCAGGTCTGGTCGAAGGATCAGGCAGACTGGTCGAACGATCATCTGTCGACCAGAAACAGCTCGAAGGATCAACATGTACCACGAAAGATGTGATCTTTCGTGGTCCATCCATCGTAGGTTATCTTTCGAGCAGGTCATCGAAGGATATAGGCAATCCTTCGATGGCACATCCTTCGATCCAACATCTTACAAACATAATGTTGACTGTTTGGCCAAGTCAAACCAGGAGGATGGTTGACTTGGTCAAACTTACAAGACTAACAAGACATCGTTTTACATTGTGACCGAATACAGACAAAGTGCAGACATAAGTGCACCAACAAACTCCCCCTTGGCTGTAGCTTTGTCTGGCTGTAGCTTTGTCTCGATCTTCATTCTTGTAAGTTCTCGTGTCTTCAAGTCTTTGACTTCTTTTCAAGTCTTCAATGTCGGAGGATCTTTAAAGTCTTCACGTCTTGAAAGCAGAAAGTGTACCAACAAACTCCCCTGGTTCAGGTAGGAAGTGTGTTGACAAACTCCCCCTTAACATAAGCTCCCCCTTGAGTTATGCTCGTGAAAGTCTTGTTCTTTATGAAGTGAGATCCTTGTGGTATTGATGATGGTCAGCGGCAACTCGATCATCTTCATCATTTGAGTGCCTTCACGTCGTGTCTTCATTCCGAAGCTTGTCATCGACTATGTTCTCCTTGCCTTTAGAATCTGCACATGCAAGAAATCTAAACGCGTAATGAGAACAACCACCTGGAATATCATAAGCAAACGACACACATGTGACCATTGTTCAAATAAACACCGTCCGACAGTTTGAAAGTTTTAACAAATTTTATCAATTTCAAATTTTAACTTTCAACACTTTGCAAATTTCGACCGTTTATGAAGATTTAGTCGTTTTCGGTTTTCGTTCAGGTTTCAGGTAACGAAGACTCGAGCTCCAACATCGTACGATCGAAAATAAGATAGAAATAAAATCTTTTTGGTATTTTTGAATATTTCAAATGTAAAGACTGAAAGCAGTTAAAAAAAATATATACAGACATTCTTTTTGCGAGTTTCGAGGGTAAGAGAATCATATCAGTGTACGGTCATGCCAAAACGCTCTTGTTGTTCAATTAGTTAACATTAAGATAAGCATCCTATAACAATTATCGGTATTGTTGTCCACTTAAGCTCAACTTATCAGATGTAATCATGGCGAGGGGATACGTTAAGGTATGATTTATACTTACCGACCGGTGTTCATCCACATCACGACACATTCCCGTATCAAGGTATGCACGAGGGTTCATCTTACCGGTGAGTATACCGATTATCATCTGTTTGACCGTATATGATGTGAGATTCTCACTTATTTTGATTTGAAAACAAGCCCTATGTGATAGAATCACTTATTGATGAGGAACTTGATTTTCGATGCATGAGGGCACAGGAGCAAGTCCGTGAACAGGTCAGTACTTTCGTACAGCAGAGAGACGAACTTGACACCCGGAAAGAATTTGTGATATTTTATCACTTATTTTGTTTGGACATGTGATTGTTGATCACTTATTGAGGTCGTATGCAGTATGTACACGTATGTATAGTATCATGGAAGATCTAGACTTGCGTCCCCATTATTTTTCGGTAAAAGATACAACCATGATACCCAGATGATAAGCAGCATAAAGACCGAATATCTCAGAACCTCGGCAATCTCTCAAACGAAATTTCGGTACTAAGACCATATGCCAATGAATGGTTCCCACCCAGTCTTCAGTCGGATATAAGTTTATATCACCCTGCACACTTTAAAATGATTGTGAGCCTACCGATACATCTTATATAGAGCTGCTTATCGTTTTTCATTTAAGGTTTAAAGAGGTTTAGACAGACCACTGATGTACTATCATTTTCTCTTTTTCTCGCCAGGAAACTCATTTTTGTTTTTCTATTGTTTTTGTGTTTTTGAAATTTTTCGATGTTTTTGGATTTTTCAAATTTTGGATTTACTCCCCCTAAAATCAATAAACTAAGACAAAATATAAAACACAAAGGTATTTACAAAAATGATTTTCCGATGTTGGTTTTACTCTTGCTTGACCTTAATGCCGTTTACCAATAATAAATAGTCAAATCTTGATTTGTCAAATGCTTTGGTAAAAAGGTCGGCACGTTGGTCATCGGTGTGGACATAAGCAACATCGATTAGTCTTTTCTCAAAGCAATCACGTATGAAGTGATACTTAATTTCGATGTGCTTAGTCTTTGAATGCTGCACAGGATTTTTAGTGATCTGTAAGGCAGCAGAATTATCAACGTAAATAGGAGTAGTTAGGAATTCAAAACCGTAATCACGCATTTGTTGTTGGATCCATAGAACTTGGGAGCAACAACTTGATGCAGCAATGTATTCAGCTTCGCATGTTGATGTAGCGACACACGTCTGCTTCTTGCACTGCCATGTGACTAGGCGATTTCCCAAAAACTGACATCCAGCCGTTGTGGATTTGCCGTCGATTTTGCATCCGCCAAAATCAGAATCACTAAATGCGATCAAGTCAAAGTTATTATCCCTAGGGTACCATAGACCGGTGTCAGGGTAACCCTTCAAATAACGAAAAATCCTTTTTACAGCTGCAAGATGTGAGGCCTTCGGGTTCACTTGATATCTGGCAAGCAGGCACGTTGGGTACATTATATCTGGTCTTGATGCTGTGAGGTACATAAGAGATCCGATCATCGTGCGGTAGTATGAGGGGCTAACAGCTTCACCCTTCAAGTCTGGATGAATTCCGTGATTTTGCGGCAATGGGGTACCGATGGGCGTTGCATCTGACATCTGGAACCGGCTCAAGATGTCACCAACATATTTAGTCTGATGGATGAATATCCCAGACTCGGTTTGTTGTACTTGTAGGCCCAAAAAGAAAGTCATTTCCCCCATAGCACTCATCTCGAATTTATCCTGCATTACACGCTCGAAATCCCTACACAAACCATCATTAGTAGAACCAAATATAATATCATCAACGTATACCTGTACCAGTAGAAGATCTCCATCTTGTTCTTTGATGAAAAGAGTACAATCGATAAGACCTCTGCGAAATCCATTCTCCAGCAGATAATTAGATAAGGTTGCGTACCAAGCTCGCGGTGCTTGATGTAGACCATAGAGAGCTTTGTTGAGCAACCAAACCCGATCGGGATGGATAGGATCTTCAAAACCTGGAGGCTGTTCGACGTACACCTCTTCTTCTACCACACCATGTAAGAATGCACTTTTCACGTCCATCTGGTATACCTTGAAACCTTTGAATGAGGCATAAGCCAGAAAAATCCGAATTGCTTCTAGACGTGCAACAGGTGCATACACTTCGTTGTAGTCGATCCCTTCAATCTGACGAAAACCTTGAACGACTAGCCTTGCTTTGTTCCGAATAACAATTCCACGGTCATCTTTCTTGCATTTAAACACCCAACGGGTACCAATCTTCTTGTAACCAGCAGGTTTCTCTACGAGTTTCCAGACACCAAGCTTCTGGAATTGTTGCAGTTCTTCCTGCATTGCTTCAACCGAAGAGCTATCTTTCAAAGCTTCTTTCCAAGTTCTTGGCTCTTCCTGTGAGACATAACACGCGAAAGACCAATCATTTTGTTGACCAGATTCTCGGATAGTTGCATACAAGCCTGCATTGTTGTTGTTTCGCAACATGTTTCTTGTTTGAACGCCACTTTGTACATTCCCGATGATGTTTTGTTGAGGATGGGTATTATGAATCCTTGTTTCTGGATTATCTTGAACTGGAATATTTGTACCCAGATTGTTGAGATTGAGATCAACAATCAATTCAAGGCCCGGAATTGACGAAGAGGATGATGCAGTAGCTTCAGCTGTTCTAGGGACATCCACTGGAGGTGTACCTTCTGAAGTACCATGTACTGCTGTTGGAGCTTCTTGATTTGCATCTAGAAATTCATCATCCTCTGAAGATTCGTTCAATTCGGTAGCATCTTGAAAATCCTCATTGTCGAGAGCATTATTGTTCACCGAAGATGGTTCTTGATTGACAATAATGGGACGAACCAACGGTGAATCTGTTGCGTTGTTACTCTCGAAAAACATCATAGCCGCAGCATTTTCTTCAACTGCTTCAACATTGATCGAATTGAAAAAGTCATCGTACTCAAACATCCAAGGCTGACCAGGATTTCTAACTGGCAAAGTGTGCCTTTGTACTCTGACTTCAGACCATTCCTCGACCCTTTTAGTCTCTAGATTCCAGACTCGTAGGTTTGGAGTGGAATACCCAAGAAAGTATCCCTCAATTGCTCTTGCCCCAAACTTTCCATTAGGATCGATTATTGTGCAAGGAGCTCCAAACGGTTCGAGATATGACAAGTCAGGTTTCCGTTTGTTAATAAGCTCAAAGCAGGTCTTGTTGTGCCTTTTGACTGTAAGGACTCGGTTCAACGTATAACATGCAGAGGCCACAGCTTCAGTCCAGAATGGAATCGGCAATTGTGACTCTACCAACATTGTCCTAGCAGTCTCGATCAATGTGCGGTTCTTACGTTCAGCGAAGCCATTCTGTTGAGGAGTGTAAGCTGCACTAAATTCGTGAAGAATACCTTTTGAAGTGCAAAACTCCGCCATGGCATGATTTTTGAATTCAGTACCATTGTCGCTACGTATCCGCCTAACCTTCAAGTTATAGAGATTCTCAATCTGAATGATCAAGTTTTTGATAATACCGAAGGTTTCACTCTTATGTGCCATGAACGCCACCCAAGAAAATCTTGAATAATCATCAGTTATCACGAGGCAATATTGATCATTCCTAATGCTTTTGTGCTTGACAGGACCGAACAAATCCATGTGCAAACGTTCAAGAGGAACCGCCACCGTGTTGATTTTCTTTGTAGGGTGTCGCTTCTTCGTTTGTTTTCCTTTTTGGCACGAGACACAGACGTCTTGAAGATGGAAGTTTTTAAGGGGAACACCATTCACCAATTCATTTGATACCAAATGATTCATTTTGCGTAAGTGAATGTGACCCATTCGTCTGTGCCAAGAGATTGTGTCTTTTTCTGTGGCTTTGGAAACGAAACAAGTTGCTTGTGCAGACGTTGTGATAGCTTGGCTCATATCAAGGACATACAAATCATTTATCCTTGGAGCCGACAAGAGAATCCATTCTTTTGGAATTTTGAAGCCGGGTTTCAGCACATAACATCCATTAGCATCAAAGTGTACTGAGAACTGCTTATCACAAATTTGAGAAACACTAAGAAGATTGTGATCAAGTTGTTGTACAAAGTTGATCTTATCAAAACTAACAACCCCGTTGGAAATCATTCCTTCACCAGTAATATATCCGCCCTTATCTCCAGCAAAAGCAACATAACCTCCTCTAATAGTTTTAACGTCGTAGAGAAGCTTCATGTCGCCTGTCATGTGCCTGGATGCCCCACTATCAACAATCCAATGACTACTGATAGTTCCTCCTGGAACACCCTGCACATGAACTCACATAATTAGTTGGAGATGGGGACCCAAGCCATTGTGGTCTTGGGTCTTCCATTTTCATCAACAACAATAACTTCTATTCTTTGATGATTTGAAAATTGTGATGGTCCCCCTGATTCAATAACAGATTTTGGTTTCCAGGTCTGTTGAGTTTTACCAGCTTGATTGTTAGAAAATTTAACTTCATGATTGTTCGAAGTTTTTGAAAATTTGGAGTTTTCTGGTTTAACTGAAACAGATTGCTTTTGAACCACATCAGTTTTAATCGCCTTTTCAATTTTCTTGACCTGTTGGCGTTTCTGTTTCTTTTCCCTTTCTCTTATGAGTCGGGGATCTTGTTTTACAGAAACAGATCGCCTTTGGTGATTGCGTTCACGGGGATCATCTTCTTTGGCTTTCAACTTATGAAGATACGGGCAATTTCGAATGATATGCCCGATTGTACCACATTCAAAACATGATCTTCGTTCAACAAACCCCGAAGTATCATGTGGTCGTCTTGCCGATGATAAACTTTGTGAACCCGAGGTACTAGGTTTTGAACTACTTGGTTCATTCCTTTTCATCACTGTTGCCTTTTGGACAAAATCTAAGTTAGATTGATTTTCAAATGTTGAAATTTTGTCCGTTCCCTTTGATTTCACAAAGTTCACATTCTTCTTCTTCTTCTGATTCGGCTTCTTTTGGCTTTGAATCGGTGCTTTACCTTTAGGTTTGGTATGATTTTGCTGTTTTTCCACTGTTGGTAATTTCTTGTTCCCAAATTGTTTTCTAACTTCAGCCTTTGGGATAGGAGGACACTGTGTGACTGTAACATGTGGTCCTTTCTTACCCAAAAACTTACTTGTAGAATTTTCAAAGACTTTACTGATTAAAGATTGATTAACATTTTTAATAGGAAAATCTTTGTCTGAATAGATTTTATCATCACCAACAAGAGTGTACAGCAAATCCACACTCTCCGACTCTTTTGCTGATGTGGACTCGGTTGGAACAGTCTTAGCAGGTTTTGTGGGAGGATCACATAGGATATGATTCTCAAGAGGTATGTCCTCTTCTTTGATTACTGCATCAGACTTTTCCGAATCAGTATCATCAGACTCATCATCAGAAGAATCAGCATCCTCAACCACAACTGGAGGATCCTGATTCTGTTCAGCAGTTACAAATGTATCTGCTGACACATCTGAATCGGATGATACTTCTTTCTTGTATCCGAGCCCTGTTGCGAATTCTTCAACATCCAAAGGAACAGATGGTTCAAAATGAGTCCTATACTCCTCATCAGGCAATGCATCAAAATTGTTTCTCACGGGTGGTGGACATTTCTTATAACCTATGCATGTGACATCCCGTTTCTCCTTTTGAACATCAATGATGTGATCCAACACATAGCTAGAACTCAAATAACTGTCTAACTTGAGTCGGATCGCCTCACTTTCTGTTTTAACACAAGCCATTTCCTTTTGCATTACCTCAAGACGAGTTATATACAAATTAATGTCTGTTTGTTTTCTGGAAACCATTTTTGTCAGCTCTGTTTTATCTTTCTTTAACGTTTCAATCATTGACTTAAATTCCTTTTCATGGTTTTCATAAAACATATTGGCTTCAGTGCACTTTGAAAGATCAACGGTCAATTTCTGATTGTGAATAAATGTCACATCATATTTCTCTTGCAAAGCCTCGTGTTTGCTTTGCAATTCACACCACCTATCATTCACAGAAACATGTTTGTCTTGCAAGTCAAACAAACTAGCTTGTAAAGCATCATGTTTGCCTTGCAACTCAGACATGTTTGCCTCTAAATCAGCACATTTAACACGCAAACTATCACAGTTATCACAGCTAACAGAAGTGGGTTCATCGACACATACCTGACTTGATGAACTGTCGATATTCGCCATAAAGGCTGAATGGAGAGAAGACGAAGAATAAGCAGCTTGATCCACCAAGATAGATCTTCTTTGAATTCCTGCTGCAGCTTCATCCAAAAGCTCATCAATATTTGCATCGACTGACGCACTTGATGTGTCATCCACATGATCATCGCCTGAAGCGGAGGACTCTTCATCTGAACTTCCACTATAACCGGAAGAGTCTTCATCCTCAGAAGATTCACTACCATCGGTGGAAGATTCTCCACCACTGGCGTGCTTAAGATCATTAACCACTTCAGCAAAACAAGTTGTTCCATCTGGTGCATCATTTCCCAACTGTATTGACCAATCACAGCCTTCATCTACTTGAACCATAAGTGCCTGATTGGCATTTGATGGTCCTGCTTGAGTCTGGTTGTTGACAGGCACCAGTGTGCGATCATTGTTCCTCGCTTGGTTCTGATTGGCCCTGTTTCCTTGACCTCTGAAGGGATTCTGGTTCCCATGTTGAGATGGCCTTGTACATTCACGCTTGAAATGACCACGTTCACCACAATTGAAGCATTTAACAGCTTGCTTATCAAACCCATACTTGGTGTCTTTCTTGCTTTCCAAGCTGGTTCGGCCTGTTCTTTCCATAAAATCCTTTGCTCGCCTAACAGCACTGGCAAAGGCCCACTTAATATCCATCATCTCCATCTCCTCTTTATCTATCTGCTGATAGTCTTCTTGAGTCAGATTAATGTTGCCAATCTGACCTTCCACTAATCCACAGTATGCGCTCACCACAGTGTTTAGCAGCTCCATGTGTTCCTTTGCTACTTCCACACTGACTTTAGAAAAGCTTGAGGTGTCGAGCCGTACTGTATTTGGCTTTGATTGTTGACCAGCAGATGATGTGCTTCCATAACACGCTTGCTGTTGAGGAGGAAGTGGATTCCCGAACATATCAGTTGCTCTGATTTGCTGTTGCTGTTGTGGTGCTGGTTGAGGAGCTGGATTAAGCGGATTTCCAAACATATCTGTTGTTGGAGGAGGAGTGCCATACAGGCTCGTGCTAGACACAAATGCTGTTTGAATTGGAGCGTGTGAAGATGGTTTTGTAGAAGTGCTAGAAGTTCCATAATAAATTTCAGGATTTTGTGGCACTGCAACTCTTTTTGCCTTGAGAGTTTCTTCCTGATTCTTGTTCTCCAGGAGTTGAGCAAAATCACTGAAGCTTGTTGTATCCAAAGTGCCATTGTACTTCATGATTTCTAAGAAATTACTCCATTGAGGTGGCAGTGCATCTGCAAACTTCTTCACTATCTCTGCTGAAGTTGTTACAACCCCAGTATTTGCCAATTCAGTCAGCAAATGAGTAAATCGACTTGTCAAATCTCCTAGAGATTCATTCTGCATACAAACAAAACCATCAAACTCTTTCTTTAGCAGATCTTTTCTTAATTGACGTGTTGCTTCATTTCCTATGCCTCTTATCTTCAATGCGTCCCACAACTTCTTCGTTGTCTTGAAACTGACAAATTGATGATAAATGTCTTTGCTTAACGCCTGAGTAAGAATGGCATATGCTTTCTTTTCTAAGTCATAGACCTTCTTCTGATCTTCCGTAAGATCAGCAAACGTAGCAGCAGACGAAGCGGCAACCTCTATCGTTTGATCAAAATCTGTGATGAAGCGCAACCACAGTTCTGTATTTTGACCAAGGACATATGTATGAAATCTGTCAAACCATCCCGGATATTCACTTAAATGCATCAACTTTGGAGGCCTATTCAAACTTCCCGTTTCACTTTCGCTTAGTAAAATGCTTTGAACACTTGGAGCTTGATTTGATACGAATGCCCATTGACCGGTAGATGTAGCATTAGCTTGCGAACCCGAATCCGGAGCTGGAGTACCAAAATACATCTCCGCATTTACCGGAACACCCCACATCGAATTCATTTTTGATCAAGAAAAATAATACCAGCCGAAGGATCCTGATCGAAAGATGAGAAAAACACAAACTGTTAAACACCAACAGACTAATGATCGAAAGATCAACACCTGTTCGATGGATCAACAGTGTTCGAAAGATCACTGTTGAGTTTCGAACAATGTTTTCGAAAGATTCTCCAACCGAAGGATCCTAGTCTTTCGAGAAAGAGCAGTAGACCGAAAGATGTATGTTTCGAAAATATTCCTTGGTTCGAAAGATGATGATCTGTCGAACCTCCACTGATCGAAAGATGTATGTTTCGACTTCGAAGGATATCCTTCGATCGGTTCTGACACAGTTGACAAAGGACTGATAGGTTGGTGAAAAAGTTGACGGGTTGGTGAGAACTTTCGGCAGAAAGTATGTTCAGACCATATCTTCTGAACATGCAGGTTTCACCAAACAGGTAATGTCCAATATTTTAATCAGTTTACTCTTTTCAATGCAAACAAACACTTTGTAATTCAAAATTTTTAAGATCAAAAGTGTAGTTTTATGAAGAACACTATGAAGACTTCAAGAACACTTATAAATTTTCGGTGAAATTTAAACTTCCAAACACAAGATTTTGCTAAAATGTTTAATGAAAACCAAAAACTAACATGAGAACATGATGAACAACAAGGTTTTCAACAAAACACCAAGCAAAAACAGCCCGGTTTTCCAGAAAATATGAACTTTAATAACCCGAAAAACAGCAAGAACACCTCGGTTTTAACAAGGATAAGAGCCAAGGCTCTGATACCACTTGTAGGTCCGGCTAGGGGAGGATCTAGTCGCCTAATCCTTGTATACAAACCAATCCGGTTGTGCGGAATCCAACCGGAATAGCAAACCGAGATAGAACAAGCACAAAGATAAACACACAAGACTCAACGATTAACACCACTTGTATTAATGCGTATGAAAGGTCCGTTACAAGCACAAGGTTTACAAATCAGTTCCGCAGACTCTCTCTAGTGTGTGTGTGTTCTACTGTCTCTCTCTGGTGTCATCTACCGAAGTGAACACAACACACGGGTATTTATACCCAACACAGCAGGTCTGGTCGAAGGATCAGGCAGACTGGTCGAACGATCATCTGTCGACCAGAAACAGCTCGAAGGATCAACATGTACCACGAAAGATGTGATCTTTCGTGGTCCATCCATCGTAGGTTATCTTTCGAGCAGGTCATCGAAGGATATAGGCAATCCTTCGATGGCACATCCTTCGATCCAACATCTTACAAACATAATGTTGACTGTTTGGCCAAGTCAAACCAGGAGGATGGTTGACTTGGTCAAACTTACAAGACTAACAAGACATCGTTTTACATTGTGACCGAATACAGACAAAGTGCAGACATAAGTGCACCAACATGTATCAAATTAGTGCTAATTACCTTTAAATTATATCCAGAAATACAAAAACTTATAAAAAATACTTTTTAGAAAATTTTAATGAAGGATTTTGAATTTTGAATTAAGTGTTTTAAGTTCTATATTTTTTTCTGTCATTATCACATATTTGTTTTGTTGAACGTATTTTGTAATTAATGGAGATATCAATAGTGATGAAGATGTTTTTTAAAGAACATTTTTTACTTCCATTTGTTTCCCTCTCGCCGGTGAACACACCGTTCCAAATCACGTTCATGTCTCACGCCGAGCCCTATCGTAAGAGCTTTTTATCTCTTCCGGTCTATTAATTATTGCAAACGAATTCGACATATTTGCGTTTTTTTTTTTTTTTGCTTGAGTTTAAGCAGTAGAAATCTGTTCTTATTGTAAGAAAGTTTTCTTGTCCTATTACAGAAGCATCCATGAGTGAGAAGGATCTGCGGTAGCGTGCTGAGATCAAGAGACAGTTGAAAGAGGCAGCTGCACTATTTGGACTCGCGCGTTTATTCTTCATATTTTTCATTTGAACATGCTGGCAAAATAATTTTTTTTTATGATTATTGAGCCATGACAGTGTATCCCAAATAATAATTTTTCATGTTCCTTTGTTTTGTTAGGTGCCACGATTGCACTATGTTTGGTTATCATGATCGGACCATTTTCTCAGTCCATTGGTCAAGGTAGCATCAGCAGCCTTCCCAAATACGAATTTAAAATGTCCTATGGTGACGCGGAGCAACCTGATGTTAGAGCATGCAAAATGATCTCAATGGGAACTGATTGCCTAGACTTCTCAATTGAACGTGCTCTTGAAATTGAGTATGCGGTATGTTTTTTTACCCACTGGTTAAAATTTAAATGGTTGAAAAGGCCAATATGAGTTGTGATTCATCTCAAACGGGTATAGGGTGTATAAGCAGATTCTAAGTACTTTTCATGCTTTGCATTTGACTGGATTGATGCATACTTTGATGAATTTGCCCTATGATGTGGTGTGGATTGTTGTGGAAGCCGGTGGGGCGACTAACGAGACGGCTGCGTTGCTTGTGTAATCGAAAGTGAAGGTGAAGGTGAAGGTGAAGGTTATGCATATTGGATTTGAGAAGAAGATTCCGATTTTTTGGGAGGGGAGCCGGGAGACATAAGGTGGAGTCTGAAATGAGGTTGAAGGCTTTGAGGTAAATTTAATAATTCGGTTATAATGTGAAGTTTTATGATAGAATTTTGACTATGAGTTGACTTAATTGCTTGTGATTTAGAGTTGTGAGAGAAGAGAAGCTGGATGGGATTGTGATGTTTGCTGACGATAGTAATATGCATAGTTTGGAGCTTTTTGATGAGATCCAAAATGTGGAATGGATTGCTGCGATTTCGGTTGGAATTCTTGCGCATTCGAGTCATTCGGATGAGGATCCGTTTGAGGTTCATGGTAAAGAGACGGTGGATGAAGATGAGAAGAAATTACCATTGGCGGTTAGGTCCGGCTTGTAATGCATCTGATTGGTTGAGCGGATGGCACATGCTTAATACTGGTGTATATAAAGGAAAGAATGCAAATTATATTGGTGATATGGCAGTTGAATTTGATGCATATAACTTAGAAAAAAAAAATCTGTCGTAAACTTAGGGATGACCATTTTTTACCGGATATCAGTACCATATTGAACACTGATCAAGCAAAATCGGTATCGGTATTCATTTTTAAGGTTTTCGGTTTCGGTACTAGAATGTAAAAAATGCTCTGTCCCAAGCATACGATATTAAGAAGATTTAATATCAATGAGGTTAGCAAACTCTTAAACGAAACGATCTGCAGGTTTGCGTTTCAAATGTTAGTTCTTTATATTTTTAGGCGGTGAATTTATTTAGAAGACATTTAGAATTTTACGAGTAAAATGGATGTGTAAAATTTCAAGTTCTTTTATCTTCTTTGGATGCTATTGTTGAGACACACAGTTGAAATTACATGAAACTTTCATAAATTCATGTATGAAATATCAGTTGTGGTTCGTAATAGACATTATAATTGAATCTAATATGAGCCGGGACACCCGCCGCAACGCGCGGGCATTCCCACTAGTTTTTCAAATAATAAAGCAAAAGAATGAAATATTACTAACAAATACAAATACTTAAAAGTTTTCGGGTAAACGGGTATGTAGTTTCAGGTAATCAGGTCGGGTATCATCTAAACGCATACCCGTCCCTTACCCACAAAATATTTTTTTTCCATAGTCATACCCGGGCCAATACCCGTCCCAAATGTTTCGGGTTTCGGGTATACCTATTAGGCTTGGGTATTTTTACCATCCCTAATTTTGTTTGTTGCTTTAAAGATTTAAACCAATATTAATATTTGATTACTTAGATTTTAAACACGGCTCGTTTAACGTAAGAGAGCTCAACACGGCTCGTTTCAAGCATTTAGAAAGCCGATCTCTAGTAGATCATGAGCGGCTTGACTCATTGATGCCCTTAGTCTCACTACTTTAAGCTTAGGATGTTATTGTCTTTCTGCTTCATACGCGACTCAAGTTTGAAGTTTTCTTCTGCCCCGACTTGTTGGTGCATATCAGATCCCGACCATGCTCGGTTTGGATGAAAGCTCACTAATGCTTGTTTATAAGCTGCATGAACATGAAACAAAAACAATATAATTTTACTACAATAATAGACTAAGTTTTGAAATCTTATATAGTAGTCATAAAGATTAACTATAAATCCAATTACATTCCATCGAAGCTGATGTGGGTGAGCTAGTCAAGTTTACTACACTTGGTAATTTTTAAACGTCATATACATTACAGAATACAAAGTCAGTTGTCTCTCACATTTTTTAACTATTTATAGGGTCGCATCATGTAAAAGTGGTTTCAACACTTTTTTAAATATTTTGACCATTTTAGTTTTTATAAACTTGTAGGTCTTTTACTTTTTAAATTTATGAAATTTGATAAAAGTTAACCATTTTAACTCTATTTTTATAAAATGTTGTTAGAGTTTAAATAATTTTATCCTTTTTTTCATAAATTTTACTATATCAATATAACAAATTTTATAATCATTTATCTTATATTTTAGAGTAAACTGCCAAAATGGTCCCTAAGGTTTGGTCACTTTTGCCACTTTAGTTCAACACTCAAATCTATTGAATCTAGGTCCCTGTGGTTTCGATTTTGTTGCCATTTTCATCCAAAATTAAAATCTGATCAGATTTTTCAGTTAACATCCAGCTTTTTTGTTTTTTCCTACCTTTTAATGAAGGGCAAAATGTTCTTTTAACGTTTTATTATAACAAATTAAAAAAATCTAACAATTTTGCCCTTCATTAAAAAGAAGGAAAAAGACAAAAAAAATTGATGTGTTAACTGAAAAATCTAACCAGATTTTGCTTTTCGATGATGTTAGATAAACAACCAGAAATTAACCCAGAGAATACTTGAGGAAACAATGAATATCAACAATTGAATGATTTGATTCTTATTGAATCAGAAAATGAATTACAAGAAAGAAAGAAATTACAAAAGGAATTGAAATCTAAGTAGTACCTACAACTATTACAAACCATCTATTTATACTAAAAACCTCAAATTCAGTTACAACAGACCGTTGTAAGAATTTTCACAAACACCCTGTTCTTACAAGAGTGTAAGAATCAGTCCTTGAAGCCCAACTACTGTCCTCACCTTACCAACTGATTTACAGCCACTGGCATACCCTAACCACTGCTTACTATCCACTGCTTATCACAACAACAGTTGTCTTACAGTTGTTCATCATCAGTGATTACCATCAGCTGTTTAATCTATATCAGCGGTTTAACACAAACAGTGTTTATAAGGACTTCATCAGTTGTTTGCCTCTTTAGTATAGAAACAGAGGTTTGCTTTATTTTATTCATTTAACACTCATCAGTGTTTATAGTTAAACTAAAATTTTACTTCCTTTCAACAATCTCCACCTAAGTAACAATTTAGTTTAACCTAAACTTAATGAGTTAAAGCAAAAAATAAACTTTGCACCTGGCAAAGCCTTGGTCATCACATCTGCTGGATTAACATCAGTTCCAACCCACTTGACCAACACTTCCTTTGAAGTCACCACATCTCTGATCCAAAACATCTTCACATTGTTGTGTTTGGTTCTTTCATGAAATACACTGTTCTTTGACAACTGAACAGCCCCTTCATTATCACAGTTGACCTCCACACCATCCAATCTGATCCCCAGATCAGCAACTAAACCCTTTAACCATAAGGACTCTTTTACCCCTTCAGTTAAAGCAATGAACTCTGCCTCAGTTGTGGATAGTGCCACCACATGCTGCAACTGAGACTTCCAGCTCACCACATTCCCCAAAACTAAGAACACATAACCTGTTATTGATCTCCCATTATCTTTGTCTTTAGCAAAATCAGCATCAACATAACCACAGATCATGTTCCCCTTCTTTTCAGCATGTTCTCCAAACTTTAAACCAAGTTTCTTTGTGCCAGCCAAATACCTGAGAATCCACTTCACTGCTGCCCAATGATTTTTACCAGGATTAGCCATATACCTGCTCACCACACTAACAGCATATGCAATATCAGGTCTTGTGCAGACCATGATATACATCAGACTTCCAACAGTGTTTGCATATGGGACCTTGCTCATATATACTTTATCCTCATCTGTTTGAGGACAATCTTTCTTTGACAAAGTGAAATGAGCTGCAAGAGGAGTTGTAACAGGCTTACACTCTCCCATTCCATAATTCTTTAACACTTTCTCAATATAAGAAGATTGAGACAGTGTTAACACTCTTTTAGCCCTGTCCCTGTGAATTTCCATACCAAGTATCTTCCTAGCTTCTCCCAAATCCTTCATTTCAAACTCTCTCATCAGCAGTTGTTTGGTTTCTTCTATTTGGCCTTTGCTTTCACAAGCTATCAACATATCATTAACATACAAGAGTAAATAGACAAATTTACCCCTGTCATACTCCCTGTGATACACACAACTATCATAAGGACTCCTGCTGAAACCACTGCCCACTATGTATTCATCAAACCTTTTGTACCACTGCCTAGGAGACTGTTTAAGTCCATACAAGGACCTCTTCAGTAAACATGCCTTATCTTCTTGGCCTTTAACTTCATACCCCTTTGGTTGTGCCATATAGATCTGTTCCTCTAAATTACCATGCAAAAATGCAGTTTTCACATCCATTTGTTCCAAATCCAGATCTAATGATGCAACCAAGGACAGGATAACCCTAATTGAGACATGTTTGACTACAGGAGAAAAGATCTCATTGTAATCAATACCTGCCTTTTGAGTGAATCCTTTTGCCACCAATCTTGCTTTATATCTCGGATCTTCTCCTGGTTTAACACCTTCTTTAATCTTGTAGATCCACTTGCAAGATACCAACTTCTGGCCTTTAGTCTTATTTACTAACTCCCATGTTCCACTCTTGTACAAGGAATCCATCTCCTCATCCATTGCACGACACCACTTTTGGCTATCTTCTGAATTGACAGCTTCCTCAAACGTCAGTGGTTCATAGATACTTTCATTCTCTGCTGCTACAAAGGCAACTGCAGAAATATCTTCTTGATCTCTGTACCTCAGTGGTTTCACAACTCTCCTTTTCGACCTGTCTCTCACCAAAATGTAATCTTCCAAATTTGGTGCACTTTGACTTTGTTCATCCTGACTTGAACCAGGACCATCACTTTGACTTGATTCATCCTGAGTTGTACCAGACCTTTCTATATTCGCCTTTGGTCTGTTTAACACTGGCTCCACCTCAAACTGAAGTTCATCTTTCTTGGACACACTTTTGTTCATTGACTCCATTATATCTTTGTATAGAACATTCTCTCTGCACTGAACATTTCTACTCACAATCACCTTGGGATTTTGCAACCTCCAAAGTCTGTATCCTTTTACACCTTCAGTATACCCCAGCATTACACATTTTTGAGATCTTGGATCCAACTTGTCATCACTGACATGAGAATACACCAAAGACCCAAAAACTTTCAAATCCTCATACTCAGGCTTATCACCAGACCACATCTCCATAGGTGTCTTCATCTGAATTGCAGATGAAGGACATCTATTGATCAAGTAAGCTGCAGTGGATACAGCTTCACCCCAAAACTTCTTCGGCATCCCTGAAGTAGCTAACATGCACCTCACTCTTTCCAATAAAGTTCTATTCATCCTTTCAGCCAAACCATTCTGTTGAGGAGTATCAGGAATGGTTAAGTGTCTGGCAATACCATTTGCTTTGCAAAATTGATCAAACTCATGATTACAAAACTCCAGCCCATTATCTGTTCTGAGTTTCTTCACTTTCCTCTCAGTTTGATTCTCCACCAATACTTTCCATTCTTGAAACTTCTTGAAAGTATCACTCTTGTGTTTAAGCACATAAACCCACACTCTTCTTGAGTAATCATCTATAATGGACAAGAAGTATCTACTACCCCCCAAAGTTTATGTTCTTGCTGGTCCCCACAGATCAGAGTGAACATAGTCTAAGACTCCCTTAGAGCTATGTTTTCCTTTGCTGAACTTCACTCTTTTCTGTTTGCCCAAAACACAACTTTCACAAAAGCTTATATCACAGTTCTTTAAATCACCAAGAACTCGTTGTTTGGACAATTCAATTAGTCCTTGTTGACTTATATGACCAAGTCTTTTATGCCACTTCAGGGCTTCATCATCACCTTCTTCACTTGCCACAGCAGCCACTCCATCAACAACTTTACAATCCAACATGTAAATGTTGTTCTTGATTCTAGTACCACTGAGTACCACCATAGATCATTTTATGACTCTGGCCTTTCCATCTCTAAGACTAACATGATATCCCATCTTCTCTAAAGTACCAAGAGATAACAGACTTCTTTTAAGGTCAGGGATGTACCTCACATCTTTGAGATCAAAGGTAATACCAGATTCTGTCTTCATTGTGACTGTACCAATGCCAAGAATCTGACAAGGCCTGTCATCACCAAGCTTTACAGACCCCATGTCTATCTTTTTCAATTCTTTGAAGGCTTCTTTTAGAGGTGTCATGTGAAAAGAACACCCTGAATCCATTACCCACTTCTCTTGGTTACATTCACTTGTGACCATAAGCACATCAGCACTGTCATAACCTCCTTCTGACTGGTCATCAGAATCTACATGACTGCTCTGCCCCTTTGAGTAATTGCTACTTTGCCCTCTTGAATAACTGCCTTCACCTTTTCTTTTCTTGAATTCTGGACAGTCTTTCTTGAAGTGTTTTTCTGAATTACAAACAAAACATCTCCTCTTGAATCTTGACTTGGATTTTGACCTAGAACTTCTGCTTCCACTGCTGTAATTCCTTTGATCTGACCTTCCTCTCACAAACAAACCATCTCTACCTTCTTCTTTAGAATCTGACCTCTTCTTCAATTCTTTTGAATTCAAGGCAGACAAAACATCTTCCATAGATAGAGAATCTCTACCATACATCAATGTATCTACAAAGTGTTCATATGATGATGGTAAAGAAGTGAGAAATGTTATAGCCTGATCTTCATCATCCAACACCACCTCTATATTTTAAAGATCCAAGATCAACTTGTTGAATTCATCTGTATGATCTTCAAGACTCTTTCCAGATGACATGTGAAATGTATACAACCTCTTCTTCAAATACAGCCGATTTGCCAAAGATTTAGTCATATACAATGACTCCAACTTTGCCCAAATCCCTGCAGCAGACGTCTCCTTTGATACTTCACGAAGAACTCGATCACCAAGACTCAATATGATTGCACTATGAGCCTTCTCGAGCATATCCTTCTTCTCTTTATCAGTTAAGCCTTCAGGAAGTTTATCTTCTCCTTTCAGCGCATCTACCACACCATTATGAACCAGAAGAGCCCTCATCTTCACACGCCATAGACTGAAATCATTCCTTCCATCAAATTTCTCCAATTCAAACTTCGTTGACACCATCTTTGATCTCTGATTGCGGAATTGAACGTCAATTTCTTTTAATCGAGCCACCAATGGCTCTGATACCACTTGTTAGATAAACAACCAGAAATTAACCCAGAGAATACTTGAGGAAACAATGAATATCAACAATTGAATGATTTGATTCTTATTGAATCAGAAAATGAATTACAAGAAAGAAAGAAATTACAAAAGGAATTGAAATCTAAGTAGTACCTACAACTATTACAAACCATCTATTTATACTAAAAACCTCAAATTCAGTTACAACAGACCGTTGTAAGAATTTTCACAAACACCCCCTGTTCTTACAAGAGTGTAAGAATCAGTCCTTGAAGCCCAACTACTGTCCTCACCTTACCAACTGATTTACAGCCACTGACATACCCTAACCACTGCTTACTATCCACTGCTTATCACAACAACAGTTGTCTTACAGTTGTTCATCATCAGTGATTACCATCAGCTGTTTAATCTATATCAGCGGTTTAACACAAACAGTGTTTATAAGGACTTCATCAGTTGTTTGCCTCTTTAGTATACAAACAGAGGTTTGCTTTATTCATTTAACACTCATCAGTGTTTATAGTTAAACTAAAATGTTACTTCCTTTAAACAGATGAAAATAGCAACAAAATTGAAATCCCAGGGATCTAGATTCAAAAGGTTTGAGTTTGAACTAAAGTGGCAAAAATGACCAAACCTCAAGAATCATTTTGGCAGTTTACTCTATATTTTAATTTAGACATAATTTTAAACATATTAACACAACATAATAAAGTTAAAGTTTAAAACATATTAGATTAACAACCAACAAAAATTTATCATAATATGTCATAAGTTGAGGATCTATCACTAGTAATTTCAACACAAATCTGTCACTAGTCTTGCTACTTTAAGCTTGGGATGTTACTGACTTTCTCCTTCATGCGCGATATAAGCTTGAACTTTTCTTCTGCCTCAACTTGTTGGCGCATATCAGATACCGAGCATGCTCGATCTGGATGAAACCTTAGTAACGCTCGTTTGTAAGCCGCGTGAACCTGAAACAAAAACAACATTCCTAGATTTATATCTAAGTCTATAAATTAGCCGTTTAACAAAACTAAACATTCAGCTAAATCATTTTAATACGGTCTGTATAAATGTATAACTATAACACGACACAACTCACCTGATGTGATGTAGTGTACGGGCTCTTGACGAGGATTCCTAAACCGCACAGTAATGAAGCCATATCATGACATGTCATTTCCAGCTTCTTAAGGTTGTGTTGGACTTCAATACGATACATTTCTTTTTTGTTCATGATTTCCTCATCCTGTGATAAAAAAACAGGAAACAAAAATAATGCAAAACGAACAATCTTTGAGCTGCCACCATAAAGACATGTTACATGAATTTTGCAAACCTGTTTTTGAGATTCTCTGATTTCTTCTACACGTTGTTGTTGCCTTTTCTTAATCTCTAACAAACGTAACTCTCCAGCTTTTTTACGTTCCAGTAAACGTCGCTGCTGCTGTGCTTCGTCTGCCTGCAAAAGTAAATAAAAAAATTTCTAAATTTGAATTTTGGTAACGGGTGAAAACGTAAATAACTCATGTGTTAACTAAGATTGTATACTTTGAAAATAGATTCTAGAGTCTAGACAACTTTTAACCCATTTGACATGTTTCTCTTTTACTTTGATTTGACCCGTTTGGGATTAAGCACAGCCCAAATTGATCCATTCAAGGGTAAACGGGTCAAGTTATTTTGAATGCAGCCATTATTTGCAACAGCAGTAGTTGGCCATTAAGAATACACATTTCATTATGATACAAAAGTATCATAATTATACGCGTATACTGGCATGAAGTAACAAACTAAAAGGAAGTACTTGATAAAACAAGCCAATACTTCATAAAAAAAATATGAAATCACAGGTCGGTTAAATCAAAGAGAGGCACCTAAACTTGCTAAAATGTACCTGGAGTTTTAAGGCTAACTGTCTAGCTTTTAATTCCTCCTCTTGTGCTTGCTTGTACTCAACAGTATCCTTAATCTTCTCTCTTTTGATAACAATTGTACCCTCAATGGGTGCACCGTCAACAGCATCAGTACATTGACCTTCTTTCTCATGAATGTCACTTATACTATCACCACCACCATCATCATCATCATCTAACTGAATGTGTAAACCATGACTGGTGGAACCTCTTCGCGGGTACATTCTTTTGCTTCTTGATAAATTCTTTGGAGTTGCAGAACTATGATTCCCAGGGCTCTTAACATCATCATCGTCATCAATGTATATGTATGTTTTCATTGGAAACTTCATGTCACTTTTTAATCCTTTTGAAACTCGTGGCTTCTTTGCACGCCTTTTAGGTATGTTCGTATTTACATTACTGGAACTGTCTTCGTCCACATCTATTATGACAACGTTTTCGGCTTCGCCTTCATTCTCGCACCTTTTCATGGTTGTCATTCTAGAAAACCGTGTACCCAAAAACTCACTTTTATCAAACTGTCACTGCAAAAGTGCCATTTATACTATGTGAGAATATGACCAAATAATAATAACAGTGTCACCTAGAAGCCGAATACTCAAATCTTGTAGTACTCCTACAGTTTTGCCCAATAAACCATAGTCGTTAATGTCACACCCTGGCTTTGCGGAAGCGTGGTTAATTTTGGTGTGACTTCTTAATACCATAGCGTAATCATAACAAAGCTATATGAATTTAAAAACCATGCAAGTCATCATTAAGTTTAGAAATCAACATACATTACCATTGTTTAACGCGGACATACTCTAGTATCCATAACCTTGTTCAATAACATTACAACTTAAAATAAAACATAAACGTGATTTAGGGATTATGCCTCGTCCAGGAAAGAGGCACAACCCTAAACCCAGATGACTTCACGAAAGGTTGCAGCGGAAAACGTTCATACCGTGCCAGAATCCGTTAATTTCCTGAAATACATGTGAGTTGAAAAATCAACAATAATGTTGAGCGAGTTCATGTGCAAGTGAGTAAGTAAAACACTTGTAAGTATAAAAGTTTCCTGGTATGTAGCAGTGTAAGAGGACTTGTGATCACCAATGGTTTGCAAGGCCATTAGCATGTCGTGAAATGCAAGTAAGTAAGACACAACCTAGCCGATTTTTGCGTTGGGCAACCAAGTCACTCCAGGTCCGTTGTGGTTAGCCTCCGAGAGGTCCGTTTGGCCTAGAGCTGGGCTCGCTACACCCAGATAGATCTACCGCTCGAGTCCCTCGGTGTTCTAACTACCCATTCACATGATCTAAACCTCCTTACGTTATTCATACCGTGTATAAAGTACTTGTAAACAAAGTAACATGTATTTCACCCCCGCAGTTAAGAAAACTGAAAACAGTTAGAGAAAAGGGGGACATGAACTCACAGTGGATGCGTAAACTCTATCAAGCGTCTCTGAAGCAGTAAGCTGTGCAACGACCTACAAGTGCTAGTTCTATTAGACGGACGGCCGTGCTTTAGCTTTACAGTTTATGTTTGCGGGAAATAGTTAGACAACTATTTCGTGTTACATTTTGTATATGCTTGATAGTTATTTTCCTTCCCAAGGATGGGGGATTTAATACATGTGCGTAATATTTTCCATCATTAAGTCTCACTTAACCTTCATATATATTCAACTCCAAAATATAAGTATTTACCCAAAATACGTTGTAAAAGTACGCGTTCATAAATATTTCCGTAATTGTGTAAGTTACGTTTTAACATACGGGTGGTAATATAATTACCGGTGTAACTTATATATTTATGGCGAAGGCGTTTGTATTACTTTTGGAGTCGTTAACGTTTGTAAACATTATTTCTACTCTAAAAATAATATTTATGCGTTTCACAAAATAATCATAAACAGTGTGTGAAAATATATATTTATCACGTTAATATTTTGTGAAAATCCCACCTCCGAATATTTAGTAAAATATAGTACTGGCGAAAGTTTATGTTTCAAAAGTATGTCCAAAAATAGTTGTAACACTTGTTGTGTAAAAAGTCTAAGTGTTAGGTTTTTAGAAAATTTCGCCAGAGTTTCCTCTGTAACTGGAGGTGGCCACGCTTTCAAGCGTATCATTTTCTTTTAACAATCAATTCAACAATTTCCGACACATCAAACTAGTCAATAAATATGTAAAGTTGCATAATCGCATGAACTTGTGGTTTTTCCGAATCTATATTATAAATCCCATTTATATACGTAGATCTTTATATAAAGTACTTTCAATCTTGTAAAAACCTCGTTTTTAGAGAAGTCCGACTTTACAACTTCTAGTTATTTTTCCCAAAAATAGTCATTTTGTCGAAATGTGCGTTACACAAGTGTTTACACACTCGTGTGTTCTAAATATCATTCTTAACATTGTAAGATCCGTTTCTTTACAACATGATTTCTTTAAAGTGTGGTCCTTTGAAGATACCACTTGCGGATACGTAGATCCGCTAGTTTTAAACACCATTTTACCGGTTAAACCACTTTTACACAAGTAAAATATTTCTTTACAAGTTCATGTCTCTAAAATGTGGTAGTGTTTCATCTTTAACCCTTGTATCTATCAAAAACAAGCTTATGTGATGATACGTGATTTTTCAAAGTCGGGTTAAACGAAGTTTTGAGCTACCACATTATAGATCGGGTCACAATAAGCACAAATTTCAAGTCCTACGACTTTTACACAAGTTATGTGCTATTAACCACCATTTTTGTGATTTTTACTAGACTTTAAAGGTTCAAAACGCGTGTTTACGATATTTAACCGACGAAAGTTCTTTTAACCACTTTAGATATGTGTAAAAACGAGTTTTAAAGGTTATACCTCTAGCTCAAGGCTAGGGAAGATCTTTGACGAAAAACGCGTGGATAAAAGATGACGAGAGAGGTCCTTCGTGTTCCGCTTGCACTAAGGCTCCTAATATGCGACCTTGGACGTTTGTATGATGAAGGAATGAAGTGAACTTGAACCGAAAATGGGTGTGTAGGGCTGGGGTGTTTCGGCCGAGAGTGGGAGAGGGCAAGAGAGTGTGAGTTGTGGTGATTTGTTAAGTGATAACTCTCTAGTGTTTAGTGTGTATATATATAGGCAAGTTTAGTGCTAATACCCATTGGTTACAATGTCACAAAAGTACTAGACAATTGAGATATGGCAAGATCACAAGTACAAGTTCATGTTCCCTAGATGGGGACGGTATTTAAGGGGGGGTTTGGGTTGGTTCGATTTCAAGTAGGTGGTTAGGAGACTTTGTTTAGTTAAGTAAGTTAGTTTAGGTTTAAACTCCGTTAGTTACGTGTAACATGTTATGGCGGGTGTTAGGGTAATCAGGGACCCTAACTGGCTCAGAAAAACAATAATAGTGAAAATACTAATATTTTCATGTTTCGGGTAAAGTCCGGGTGTTCGGTTGGATAGTAATCCGTTAAAGTGTTACAAAGGACTTTAAAGTGTCGTTATTATATTTTTAGTGACACATTTTGTTTTCCCGACACTTTAGAAAGTGTCTAGTAATATTTTCTCATTTCTGGCACTTTACTAGTCAGCTAGAAGCCGGTTAAATTGTTAAAGTGCTGTGTTTGGTACTTAAAGTACGTTTTTGGCACATCCGAATCAGTGTATCTTATCCCTAGAGACGCGGTATCACAACCCTTATATCCTACACTCACTACCAGTGTAGTCAAAATATATGAGGCTCTTAACAGGCCTTGAGGCAGTATTTGCCTGATGCTGGTTATGTCAGCATGTTCACTGTGCATCCGTTTAGTGCTACTGTGCTTTTTGTGCATCAAGTTTGTCACTAGGGTTCAGTATGTAAATAATGTAGTGACAGCAAGCAAGTATGATGCAAGTAAGTGCATGTATTAGTATGCAGGTAGCAGTTTATCAGCTAGTTTCAATCAAGCACAGTAATTAAGCAGTAATCAATCATTAATTAAGTTGTACGGATACCTGGTTTTGTGCGGGTTGTCACATACTCCCCCCGTTAAATAAATTTCGTCCCGAAATTTTAAGTTCTGCTTGTAGATGCAGGGTTCTTGGGAAATAAGTGGGGGTACTTTTCTTTCATCCGGTCCTCACGCTCCCAGGTGAATTCAGGACCATGTCTGGCATTCCAGCGAACCTTGACGAGTTTGACACTACTCCGGCGGGTCCTGTTAACCTTCCAATCTGTGACCTCGACGGGTTCTTCTATGAAGTGGAGCGTGTCGTCGACATGAATCTCGTCGATAGGAATGGCAACGTCAACTTGAGTTGGACTTTTCTTTAAATAGGATACATGAAATGTATCGTGAACGCCATTTAGTTCAGCAGGTAGGTCCAACTTGTATGCTACTGTCCCAATTCTTTCCAGAATTCTGAAAGGACCAATGTAGCGCGGATTTAACTTTCCTCGCTTTCCAAAGCGTGCTACCCCTTTCCAGGGTGAAACCTTCAATAATACCATCTCTCCGACTTGAAAATCCACATGTTTACGGTTTGGATCCGCGTAGGCCTTTTGTCTGTGGCGAGCGGCTTCGATGTTTTTAAGAATCTGCGCAATCTTGTCCGTCGTCTCTTGGACGATTTCGGGACCGGCAAGTTGCCTATCACCTGCGTCAGCCCAACATAGTGGTGATCGGCACTTGCGTCCGTATAGGGCTTCAAAAGGCGCGACACCAATGCTGGTGTGGTAACTGTTGTTGTAAGAAAATTCGACCAAGGGTAAGTGTTTATCCCAGCTACCTCCTAAATCCATAACGCATGCTCTCAGCATGTCTTCCAAGGTTTGTATCGTTCGCTCGCTCTGGCCATCAGTTTGCGGATGAAATGCAGTGCTCAGATTTAATTGAGAGCCAAAAGCTTCTTGGAAGGATTGCCATATTCTTGACACAAACCTTCCGTCTCTATCAGAAATGATTGAGAGAGGCACTCCATGACGTGCGACGATTTCTCTCATGTATATTTCAGCCAAATTGCTCGTGTTATCCTTTTCTCTGATAGGTAAGAAGTGTGCCGTTTTTGTTAATCGATCCACTATCACCCAGATAGTGTCATGGCCTCTTGGCGTTCTTGGCAGCTTTGTAACAAGATCCATGGAGATTTGTTCCCACTTCCATTTGGGAATCTCCGGTTGTTGCAGAAGTCCCGAAGGCCTCTGGTATTCAGCTTTAACTTTAGCGCACGTTAAACATTCGCTCACGTAGACAGCAACATCGCCTTTCATCCTAGGCCACCAATAGTAATCTTTGAGATCGTGGTACATCTTATCCGCCCCGGGATGTATAGAGTACCGTGACTTGTGCGCTTCGTCGAAAATAACATTCCTTAAACCTCCAAACAAAGGAACCCAAAGTCTTTTCTCGAAACATAATGTTCCTTCTTTGTTTGGTGCCAATAACTTCTCCATCCCACGGAGATATTCATCCTCAAGATTTCCTTCTTTAAGGGCTTCTTTTTGTGCAGCGCGAATGCGCGAGGGAAGATCGGTTCGTACGATCATTTCTAGAGCCCTAACCCTTATGGGCTTGATTCTTTCCTTACGACTTAGGGCATCGGCAACTACATTCGCCTTCCCCGGGTGATACTTGATCTCGCAGTCGTAATCGTTTAACAATTCAACCCATCGTCTCTGTCTCATATTCAGCTCTTTCTGGTTGAATATGTGTTGCAAGCTCTTGTGATCTGTGAAGATTGTGCACTTCGTACCATATAGGTAGTGTCTCCAGATCTTTAAGGCAAATACCACGGCGCCAAGTTCTAAATCGTGTGTGGTATAGTTCTTTTCGTGCACTTTCAGTTGGCGCGATGCATAAGCAATAACTTTTTGGCGTTGCATCAACACGCAACCCAATCCTTGACGCGATGCGTCGCAGTATACCACAAAATCTTCAGTACCTTCCGGTAGAGCTAGGATCGGCGCGTTGCAGAGCTTATCTTTCAATATCCGAAATGCTTCGTCCTGTTTGATTCCCCAATCACACGTCTTATCCTTCTGTGTGAGCGCGGTAAGGGGTTGAGCGATCTTTGAAAAGCCCTCTATGAATCTTCTATAGTAGCCAGCCAAACCCAAGAATT
>JARYGA010035335.1:0-25394 GCA_030545235.1 Helianthus tuberosus | reverse complement strand
GTTTGAGATATATCTGACGTAACATTCTGATCGAGGTTGTCAGTTAGTTGAGACAAGTAATCACGAGTTCTTGTGTCAGTTTGCACGAGGTTGTATCGGATGATCAGATTTTGCATGTGATTACATCGTTTATAGAGTTAAAGTTCACCGTCAAATTCATGTGATATTATCTTTTCGAGTCTTGTAAATTGAAATTCAGTCGCATGTGATCAGTAGGTTGAGGTCCAATAGATTGTGTTTCATTTAATTGTTGTCGGCTTAGTGGTGCATGTGGTAGTGTGATTGGTCAAATCGAGTTAAATTGAGAATTAAAGTGTTGCATGTGAATTGATAAGGATCACGTGATAAAGGGTTGTGTTGCAGTTAGTTCATTGTTATCAGCCCAAGTGTACACATTGTTTCATCATTAAAATTGTCGGTGATATCAGTCAAAGCATAAGTCACCATTTCACTTGTACTAATTGGTCAAATCAGCAAATGATATGTGTCAAGGTTGTTGGCTATTGTTTGAAGTCCAGTGAGTATTAATTGTATAAACAAGCTCCTCGGCCCAAGTATCATCATAATATCGGCCCAATCACAATTATCTCATTGTTTGTTTGTCGGATAAGTGGATTTGTGAGGTCCAATCATAGTTGTGTTAAGTTGTTAGCCCATGATGAATGTTTGAGGATATATGAAAGTCTCGGCCCAAGTTTCAAAGTTGTTTGTCTCATTTAACCAATATATCCATTAGAAACGGTTCAATAAAATCATTTTCTAGATTGTTGTTATTGGCTCATGTGTTGTTAAAGAGAATCAAAGTTGTTTTTGTCGTAAAGTAATTACAATCAAGTAGTCAGTTCGCATCCAAAGTTCAATTGAAAGATCATATCAAATCAATTTTCAAAAGGTGGTTCAGATAGTTTGAATTCAGATTCGTTCAAGGTCGTGTGTTTTAGCCAGGTCATTGGAAAAGGTCAAAGCAGTCCACACAGTGTGTCAATCTTCAGTCGGCACAGTCTGTCTATCTTCAATTTGCACAAAATAATCATCAGTTCGAGTACCAGGCTTATTTTGTTAATCGATAAATTTTTAAACTGATTGTTGTTTGTTTGTTCGACAGGTATTTTTACAAGGAGATACAGCTCATTTGAGAATCCGAAACATGGACGAAGATTTTTACAATGCATTCGCTACACCGGTTAACTCGATGAGTATTGCACAGAACACGATGATGGAGAACGAAACAGGAACGATGCAAAAACCTCCAAAACTCATGAACATCGAGGAGTACAAGAGTTGGGGAGAAAAGTTTGAAAACTGGGTACAGGCAAATTATCTAGATGCATGGGAGAATGTCGAAACAAAATACGTTAGACCAATGAATGACGATGAAGAGAAAATTCCGATTAAAGATCTTAGTGCTGAAAACCGGAAGAAATACAAAGATGAGAAGATGATGTTAAGTCTGATTCAACAAGCAGTTAAAGAAGACATCCTGGTTCTATTACAACATAATGGAACATCTTATTCAATCTGGAAAGCGTTAAAGTCAAAGTTTCAAGGCAGCGAGGAAATGGTCAAGAACAAGAAGTCCTTACTGAAAAAAGAGTTTGATTTGTTCCGAAGATTGAAAAATGAGGACACTAAGCAAATCATTGGGAGATACTGCAATCTGTTGGCGAACATGAAACGATTGAAGATCAATAAAGATAATGAGGAATTGATTGAAAAATTATCAGATGCGTTACCGTATGAAACGTGGGGTACTTATCTTATGATGCTCAGAAACAAGAAAGGTTTTAAAGATTTGACACTGAGCAAGTTTATCGAAAAGATTGAAGCTCAGGAGATGGAGCAGAGAAAGGTTATTCGGATGAAAAATTTCGATGCTGAACAGGATATTGGGTTGTATTACAAAGCAGGGGTGAATGAGAAGTCTTCAAATCTATCTCCAAAAATAGAAACTGCTTACAATACCAAGAATGTTTCTGGAAGTTCATCATCAGGATCAAACAGCAAAACAAGTTTTACATCATTTCCGTCTTTTGATCCGAACATTTCAACAACAAAGAATGGCAAGAAACTTCAGTGCAACATTGTACTGAATTTGGAAAATGATGAAGATTATTCAGCAGAAATAGCTAAGAGTCACATGTCTTTATTGGGAACTATTCTTGAATCTTATGGTAGTTTTGTTGCAGGTCGAATCGGGAATCCAATGCTGACAAAGGAAGATTACGACCAGATTGATGCTGAAGAGATGGAACTGATGGACATAAAATGGTGCTTGGCCAGCGTGTTGAGGAGAGCTGAGAAATTCAAGCAAATCACTGGAAGAGATGATCTTCGTGAGGCTGGTACTTCTACTTTAGGTTTTGACAAATCTAAAGTCACTTGTTTTCGTTGCAGGGAAAAAGGACACTTCAAGAGGGAGTGCAAAAATCGTGAAGCAAGTGGAGCTCAGAATCCTTTTAACAACAACAATGATTACTACCGAAAAGCCATTTACCATCAAGTTGCTCAACAACCGCCTCAACAACAACAACATCAACATCAAGCACAAACTGTGCATGGAAGAAATGTGATTGAAGATTCTGGAAAGAGAGCGTGTGCGGTGAATCAAGATTCTTTAAAGAGAGTTAATGGTAGTGCCTTGATAATAGATCAAGATGACGAAAAGTTACCTGAAGGATTTAGCTGGGAAAATTTCACTTGGGATAATTATGTTCCTGATCAAGCTAAAGCTCACACAGCTTTTGTAGCTCGAGTTGAAGAGGACAGTGATGATGATACTGAGTATTGGGCAAGAAAATTCGATGCTGATATGAAACTGATTGCAGAAAGTGACAGTGAAGATGAAAAGGTTAAAAAGAATAAGAAAAAGGTAAAAACTCCAGTTAGCAGTGATGACGAAGAAATTCCAGTGATCAAAAGGAAAGTAAAGGTTGAAGTTCAAAAGTTCAAAGTTGATGAAGAAGTTGATGCAAAGAAGATTTCAGTGAAGTGTGAAAACTGTGAAGCTGTAAAAAAGCAGAACAGTACACTGATCTATAACTTGAATAGTTTGAAGGAATCTTACGATGTGTTGAACAAAGCGATGAATCAGTATAATCAAACAAGTGAAGAACAAGCTATAGCAATGAAGACACTTCAGGGTGCTTTTATGACAAAGCAAAAAGTGGTGAATAACTACATTGAGAAGTGTGCTGTGCTTGAACAAAAGCTGGAAATGCAAAGAATTGTGACTGAAAGAGTTAATCGTTTGTTGAAAAGTTACTCATGTACTTCTTATGTCATTAACAGGATTTATCCGACTGTTGAAGGCATGAAGGCATTTGAAGAGGATGAAGTAACTGAAGAAAAGAATAATGCTGGAAAAGTGGCTGAAGAAAAGACTCCAGAAAAGAAGAACAAGAAGAAGAATAACTCAAAGAAAAAGACTGAAAAGAAGGATTCTGGTAAGAAACAAGATATAGGTTACAACAAGTGTCCACCCCCGCTTGAAAATGGTTATTCTCCAAGAAATCCAAATTCAGAAAGAGTCGAAAAGGCAACAAATTTACAGTGGGAGTCGGAGTCGTCAGTTAATTTGCCAGAAAATATTGATGTGACGTTTACGTCATCTGACACTGATCATGAGTCCGAGTTAATAAAGAAAGTCGTCGATCAGGTGTTGGATAAAGATGAAACTGAGGAGTCAAAGTTGGAGTCAAACTCAGAGTTAAAGTCAGAGTCAGAGTCAAAGTCTGGTTCTGAAAGTTCGAGTTCGACAGTCAATAGTCAAAAGTTTTCAGTTAAAAGGGTTTACAACAAAGAATTCCTGTTATCAAAATCTAATTTGGATGATGGAACGTTTAAAGTTGCATATACTTTGAATGATTCTGACAAATTATATTCTGATGAGGAATTTCCAATAAGAGGTGTCAAAACTGAATTGATCAAAAAGATTTTCAAACTTACAGAAATTAACATTTCTGAAATAAAATATTTAAATCTTAATGGTAAACCTAAAACTTACATCTCAAGAGTACAACAAAGAGTAAACAAGAAAAAAAGTTACAGTTCTGGTTCTGGTTTTCACAAGAAACCAAACCCTAACCGTAATTTCAAAAAGAAAGGTCTTGGATTTATTCCAACAGAAAAACAGAAAAATGAAAAATATGTTCGTGATTTTAAAGCAAAGATGACATTTGTTTCAGGTACATCAGCAGAAGAAGAAGAAAAGAAAGAATTCTGGAGACAATCGAACAAAGAATTCCTTGCGAAGAAGCAAGAAGAGATGAAATTTGTTGATCAGATGAAAGATACAAGAACCTGTTTTCAATGCAACACTGTTGGACATATTGCCAGAGATTGTTCTAAGGCAATACCATCAAAACAGGGAGTATCTCGTAAACTCAAAGAGAAAGTGGTTGAGTTTGAACCACCAATTGATAGAACAAAATTGTTTAAAAATTCTACATTTGAAATTGGTGAATGTTCAAACAGATTTTACAAGAAAAGAGCTAAATCTGATAACCAAAAATGGGTGGTTAAGAAGTCTGGAAGTAGTTCTAGCGATGATTCTGATAGGTCAAAATCAGAGGAACTATCTTCTGGCGATGAATCTGATTCCACAAAATCAGATGAGCCACAGGTTGAGGTAAAAGGAGAAAAATCAGTTCTGACTGTGGATGATGAGAATTTTCCATCACTTCAAACTGAAAATTATAAAAAGAAAATTGGTAAAGTTGAGATTTCAAACCAATTTTATGATGACAAAAAGGTTTTCGATGTTGAAAAGGCTTTTAACCCCACTGTGAAACACATTTTTGGTAAAATGATTGATCGAAAAGTTAAAGGGGTTAAAGAGTTCTATGAGAAGAAGACGAAGAAAGATAAGGTTGAACCATCCCTGGTTTGTGACTGGGATGGTTCATACTATGAACAGTAAATCTGTGGACTTGCCGGAGATCCCAAGTTTGTAATCGTGGATCAGGAATCGGCATCATTTTTTGTATTTGATTGTGTTTTTAGTACAAGTGGTAAATCAAGGATATTAATTTGTACTTGATTTTCTACAAGTGGTTGAAAGACAATATTATGAACCATGCCCCTACAAGTGGTAAAAACAAACTTATTTTCCGGAAAAATCATTTTGATTAAAATAAACTTAAGTGTTTTGAAATCTAAATGGGAAAATAGTTTGTTGATAGGGGGAGTTCTGATTGTTTATGCCAAGTGAATGGCGAATTGATGCGATTTGATATCAGTTGTCACATTGTTTGTACAGTTTGGTTTCAAATTTCCTAAAATGTGTTTGCATTTTAGGGGGAGTAGAAATTTCAGAAAATCCAAAAACATTTGAAAATTTGAAAAAGACGAAAACATGATAAAATGAAAAATGAGTTTTGTTGTATAAAAGAGGAAATGATAGTACATCAGTGGATGATCACGGCATGCTAAAGAATTGGTAAGTCAAATGTGATAAACGATCTTACTGTGGATGTGCCAGTAGGTTTTTGCACATTTAGTAGATTGTGACGAGATATAAACTTAAATTTCAAACTTGCTTATATCGTGGGGAAACATCTCTTGGATATATGGGTAACCCCCGAAATCTCGTTTGAAAGGTCTCATAATCTGATATACTAGGTTTTTATACTCAGTGATGTCTGGGGTATTATTCAAGGACTTCTGCTGAACGGTAGTTCTGAACTAGTCCTCGAATAATACTTTCTGCAATGCTTGAAACATAGCATAAACCCTCAGCATACAGATAAAACAATAAAATTGATAGTCGCTGCTGTTGTAGCTAAAAGATCATCTAAAGGGGACATACCTTAAAGTCGAAGCTGATATCTCTCTGCGTATACGGAAGTATCGACCTGAGATCCCTCGGCCCTCGCATTACCTAATTTAGGTACATATATCATTTGTGTCATAATTACCTGTAAGACTGAATATTGGGATCTGGATACGGGAGTATATTCTGAGGTGGGACACGCGATTAAGTTTAAGTACTTAAGACATTAATATCATATCTCGAAGCAGTTGAACTTTGTGTGAGAATTTAAGTGGACCAGTATACTGACAATCTAAGTGAATCGTTTAGAACTTAAAATGAAATGAAGCTTAACGGTGTTGGTGATTTGTCTCATAAACTGATATGATCCTCTTACGCAAACTCACAAAAATAGTGTTTGTAAACATTTCTTTACTGCATTTCATTCTATTAAAAAAACCAAAAAGATTTTAGTGTGTTTTAGCATAAATTTTGAAAAATTCAAAAAGATTTTCGACAACTGGTGTTGGAGAGCTAATTTTCAAAATTCCGAGTGCTAAACATGATGAACAAATGGTTTGGGAGAGTGTGTTGTGTTTGAAATGAAAATGATATTTCTGCAAGTGGTTTATCAGAGACTATAAACGTTGAATCATTTTAAAATTTGCTTTTCAAGTTTGTTCTACAAATGATCATCAGAAAATTTATTTTTGGGTAGAGAATGTGCAGGTTATTTGAATGATAGAGAGTCAGGTTCCGATACCTGAGGACTCTGTGATTTCAACATACCAGGCTGCGATCCCAGCATATCGAGAGGGGGAGTCTGAAGACATCTGAGTAAAGATTATTCGTGAGAGAATTTGTTGATGCTGAAGAGGAGAAGGAGAAAGTTAGAGGATACTTGCAGAGTCAGATATGTCAATGAGTTTGAAAAGACTGATAAAGACTGAAGACGTTGAAGACTCGACACTTAAGACTTGTCAACATCTGAGGGGGAGTCTGTTGGTGCAGTCATCTGTCGACTAAGTCTTATATCGAGTCTCGGGTTCATTGCGAAGTTGTTCAAATATGATGACATCATCAATGACATCATTTCACTAAAAGAGAAAACTGATTCCAAGATGTCATGAGCCTTTCGCTTGAATCTTGTATGTGGATAGGTTTCGCTTGAAATATTGTTTAGTATGTTTCGCTTGAGAGTGTCTTCAAGCGAAACCTGATTAGTATAAATAGGTGAGTTGGCTATTCATTTGTAACGGTTGCCAGAAAGAGATACCGAGGTGCTGCCGGTTTTCCTTTCGATTGTAAACGCTGTTATATCAATATATAAGAGGATTAATGTGTTAAACAAGCTGTTTCATCGTCAGTTTCTTATTTTCCGCATCTGAAACTGATAAATCTCTTCTGAATGACTCGTTTGGGTCTCAAACCGATCCTATAAAACCGAAGGAAGAGAATTTTCAAATTGAACCCATGGGGGGCATGGAGAAGCAACCTTTGGCAGGTCGGATGAAATCCGCTACCTCATGGAACGAATGTGGGTCTCATTATACAGCAACTATAGGGAACTCGTGTTGATCAAAGCACACTGGGCTCGATAGTCTGGTCATCTGGGTATTGAAGAGAGATGTTAGGGCTTATAAAAATCTTGTACTAGTGATTGGGCATGAAGGCCTACCCAGCAATGTATGTGAATGATGTTTGACTGGTGAAAACGTCAAGGTGGAGTATCAACAACCAACAACACCCATATGGAAAATGAGAACAGGCTGCCATGGCTTTTTTCGCTAGTCTATTTGCAACTCAAAACGGAAACAATATCACTTGGGTAATAGTTGATTGTCTCACGTAACCAGTACACCCACTTGCAATCAAGGAAACTGACGAGTCTTCACAGCTTGTGAATATTCCTCTGAGAGAGGTGGCTTTTAGGCACGAGGTGCCAACTCCTGTTATCTCTGATTTTGAACTATACCTGATTATTGACAGGCAATACGCAACACCCTTGGCTCACGTCTAGACATGAGCATTACTTATCACTGAAGGTCAACCGGACAGAGTAATGGACCATCCTGAAACACGAAGACATGCTGCGAGCATGTGCGTGGTTGACTTTAGTAAACATTTGGGAGGACACATATCTCTGGGTGAGTTCTACTGCAACCGTTACCATTCTAGTATTCAGACAGCTCTGTTTGGGGCATTGCATGGATGATAATACCAATCTTCTTGTTGGAATAAGGTGGGTGACAACCTAATCACAGATCCAGGACTTGTACTCGAAACTCTTGGGAAGATTTCTTGGATGAGAAATCGTTTGGCGGCAACGCGTGACCGTCAGAAAAGCTGATAAGCTTAGGAAACACTGGGAGTTCGCTGTAGGCGAACGTACCATAATCGAAAATCTCACCCTGGGAGGGTGTTGTATGCTATGGAAAACGTGGCAAGCTTAGCTGACGGTACGGATTTCTAGAACGAATCAGTGACACGGCTCACAAACTCGAGTTACCCGACGAATTGGATAACGTGCACGACATCATTTATGCCTCGAATCTAAGGCAGTGGTTGTCCGATGAAACGCTTGTGATACCCTTATTAGAGTCTGAGGTTAATGACAAGTTGAAGTTGTTGAGGAATCTATTGAAACCATGGACTAGGACATCAAGATTCGTTAGGGTAGTCGAATTCCAATCGGGGGAGTTCGTTGGAACTCAAGATATGGACCGGAGTTCACGGGGGAACGCGATGATCGAAGTAAGCTCTAGTATCCTCAGTTTTTCAAACGATTGTATCAACTTCCAACATCATTGGCGAATTTCGGGACGAAATTCCCTTTCAAGTTGGGGATGATGTGGTACCCGCGGAAAATTCATAGTCATCCTGACCTAACATCTCGCCACTTTTGGACTACTTATCAAATTTCGGGACGAAATTTCTTTCAAGTTGGGAATGATTATGCTTAATTGATATTATGTGGTTAATCATCGGGTCAGATTTAAGTGGTTAGATTAGATGTTAACCTAGATCAACGACTTCATGATGATTGATATGTTTGGGTAGATTGGATAACAGTTATAGATAATGAGAATGATGATACGATGAAACTGTTAGGGTTTGCAGGCTAAGTTCTTCACGACGAAACAGTGGTATTTCGCCACAACCCGTTCACGACGAAACATTGGTGTTTCGTCACCTGTGATGTCGACGAAAGACAGGTGATTCGCCATAGGGGTGTTTCGCCGAGAAACTTTGCATGGGCAGTAGGTTATGATGTTTATTGCATGTGTAATAAAAGATGATTTGGTTAATGAAACCCTGTTAGTGTATGTTAATGATGATTAACTATAACTGAGGAAACATGATTTGGTCACTATGAATGGCACATTTGGCTGTTAAGTACTGTTACGAAAACATATATCGGATTTGTATGACTTCGAATAACTGTTATGTGTTATGTGTTGATTTGCGTTGGTCACATGGGATGTGGATTTGTATGTGAATTGGATACTTGATACATGCCATACAATGATCTTGATGATGAATGCAACCTGTATTAAATACGTGACTTGTGTGATTGTGAAACTGACTAATTTTGGTAACCACGGTAGGGTTTGGTTGACCAACTTGGAACGGGTAATGTAATGTAACAAACCGAGCAATCTAAGGTGAGTTCATTCCTCTTGAGCATGCGTCCCGGTGGTTGGGACAGTCATTGGGTATCCTTGAGAGGGATAGGTTTGTAGGTAAATCATGGGTATTCCTGAGAGGAATATGTCTTGTGGGTAAAATCTGGAATGTTGGATAATATACTCGTACTATCACCATTAAAGTCCCTCCTTGTTGTTTGTTACCGAGAGGTAACAGGGTATTAGTTGGTAGCGCTACTTAGTTTTAGCACCCTCACCCCGTACCGGAGAGGACGGGTGTGAACTAATGACCTAGTCATGACCAATGCTTTGATAGGAGCATTGGGGAAAGGGCAAAATAAATCAGGAGCCGTCTTGTATCCGAGATATTATCAACATTGTAATCAATGAACAGAACTAAACACTTGGTAACTAACGTTTTTGTAAAACTATGAACTCATCTGCATTGTCTGATACACGTGTGTGCATGCTCGCAGGTTATAGGTATGTGTGGATGTGGCACTTGCTGTCTGGGATGCTGGAGTGGTCATGGGTCGAGATACATGGAGTCACGAGATGAGTTTAATGGTTATCATACATATGGATTAAGAAACACTTAACTTATGATTTATGCTTCCGCTGAATACGATGATTTGTAATTACTATTTTGTAACACTTTATGTTAATGAATGAAAGTTTATTTTAAAAATCTTGTATGAGTTCAATGTGATTGGTGGCTAGATCCTGGTATGTCACAAGCCCTGCGGTGTTTCCGCATGTGGTATTTTGGGGGTGTGACAGTTTAGCTTTTGGGTTTAGCTTTAGGGTTTAGCTTTAGGTTTAGCCTTTAGGGTTTAGCTTTTAGGGTTTTTAATTTAGATTTTATGGTTTAGCTTAGATTTTAGCTTTATTTTTTAGCTTTAGGGTTTAGAGTTTAGGAGTTAGGATTTAGGGTTTAGGGTTAAGAGATCTTAGTTAGGGTTCGACGAGCCGGTTCCAACGCCGCTGAAATGATTCCAATCGGAGTTCGTTTGAGGCGGTTCATCGCTGTTCCCCACTTTTTTAGTGTTCCCCAATGAACCTTCCCCTATATATATAGGACAAAGATCCGTTAGGAACCACCCCTTATTGCGAGAACCGCGAGAACCAATGTGAACACAACAAAAAATGTCTAAAAATAGCTAAAAAACACACAAATTTTTTTTTTAATATTTTTTATGCTAAAATCGCTACTTTTAACATAAAAAATATTAAAAAAAAATTTAGACTTTTTTAGGTTTTTTGGGGGTTTAGTTTTTAGCATTTTAGCTTGAGGGGGGGGGTGGGGGAGGGGGGTTTAGGTTTTGGGGGGGGGGGGGTTTATATATATATATATATATATATATATATATCTATTACTATATATAATAGATATAAGAGAGAGAATATTAGAATGTTGAAAATTAAGAGTTTTTTAACTTTTAGTGAATAGTTAAGCTTTTAAATTTTGAAAGATGTTAAAAAATCTTACATTGGCGGCCGACCCAAATATTTGAAAACCCTAAAGCCATTTCAAAATTCAAACCTGCCGCTTCACTTCCTTCTCAATATCCCGCTCTCAAAACCATCTTTATCTCTCAGTTTTCTTTCTATGGAACCCTCATTTGCTAACCTAATCCTATTCCTCTCACTGGCTTTTAGAAATTACAAAGGCTTTGATTTTGCTTTCTCTCTTAGAGTCTGGAATTGCAACCCTAGAAAGACAAATTACAGGAGAACAACGATTGGATGTAAGTCTCTTTCTTTGATGCTTTGATTCTACTAACTCAGTTAGATTACGCTGCCGTAAATTAGGATATGGAACCTTGTTGGTGTGATTTGCAGCATAAAACACTTGATGGATTTCTAGGGCTTTATTCATGGTTTTCTTTAACATAATCGAATCTGGTCTTCACTCAAATCACAATCGTTTCTCAGTCGCATCCCTAATCGTTACCGGGTAAGTGTTCTTCGTTTGACAGGGTTGAAGCTTACGGGCACCCTTATCCCGCATATCTAAGTTCTCTCTTTTTTCTGATTTTTTGTTTACTCTTTGTTTACACAAATTCTATGCAGAGGCTTTCTTCTTTTAAACAGTTTTCAGTTGAGAAAGTAAGTTGTATATGATTTGGTTTTATATGATTTTTATATTTTTTATATGTGTTTTCTATGGATCATGCAGGATTCTGACACTCAGCTCAAGGATATTCCAAATGGTATGTGTTTATGATATTGCTAATGCTTAATTTATATTAAGTTGTAAATATAGAGTTGAACGATAAGTTAATTATTACACATTGAGGAACTTTAGTTGTATTGTTTAAACTTCTCAGCTTCTTCAGATTGGAAATTGAGGTAAATCACAAGTTATAATATAACAGTTAGTAAGTTCTTTTTTTTTTTTTTTTTAACTTTTGACTTTTTTTACAAGTTCTTGTTTTTACATGTTATCAGCTAGCTCAGCTCTTGATAACATATCTTTACTAAGAGGGTAACATGTCATCTTTTATTGAGGCAGTATATGATAGTTATAGAAAATATACTAGCATTTGGTTGTTTTGGTGCGTATATGCAACGGGCTCTGGAGAAGTGGAGAGCATAGCCGGTCTGGTCAAAACCCCAGAATTTAGTAACTTTAATATCATCCTGAACCATTTAAAACCAGCTGGTAAGCAGTCACATGAGTTGTTCGACTAACAGCATTCCTGTGTTTTTTTGTTGGAATTTTGATCTGGTAGCTCATGTTCATACTACTAAAGGACACTACACTAATACCACTAGAAGGGCTGGTCTTTGACACTACCTAGGTGCTTTTTCATTTACTTTCATATATGTTCATGTTTTCAGTTGTGGTTTCTTAAAGGTGGAATTGTGGAAAACTGGTGAGGAGGGTGGATAGATTAGGTAGCAGGTCATAATGGATTTGGATCATGTTTTCAGTTGTGGTTTCTTAAAGGCGATTTCTGACTGATTTTGTTCAGATTCGAAGCGAGTCGAGATGCAGTTGCCTATTAGTTTCCAATGGGTGCTTAAGAGGTAAGTTTTCTATCTAATTTAGATACGTGATATTGATTTTAGACTAGAATGAAACATGCAAATTTGGGTGTTTTACTTTTATAGCAACGATTGAGGCCAATCTTGGACAAGTTTGAACCGGTCTAGGATGTTGTGTGTTACTTTTAACAAAATAAAAGAAATGCAAAAATGAAATTCTTGTAAAAAATTAGATTATGCTCCATAAGCTTTTAGTGGACAATAAAATAAAGACCAATAGAAACCAGTAACTATACATCTGGACTAAATACTGCTAGATTTTTTATTTTAAATTCACACACAGACGTTAATTAAATATGTTGCAATGTTTATGGACATGAAAGTGTTGGCTTTGACGTAAAAATGATTTTGTTGAACAATAAGATCTTTTGAAATTTGTGTTTGGCTGGCTACAACTGAAATTAATTTTACACTATTTTTATGATAAACCTGTTTGCATTTCTATCATTAAACTGACTTACAAGTCTATCTATCAAAAAAATATCATATACAGTTGAGATCACCCAACATTACACTTTATAATTAAATATAATATAATATAATAATAAGAGTAAATTACAAGTCTTGTCCTTTATGTTTACATCAAATTGCAGGCCATTGGCAATC
The DNA here is from genome assembly GCA_030545235.1 of Helianthus tuberosus. Taxonomy (NCBI): domain Eukaryota; kingdom Viridiplantae; phylum Streptophyta; class Magnoliopsida; order Asterales; family Asteraceae; genus Helianthus; species Helianthus tuberosus. Next base: position 12,341 of record JARYGA010035335.1, on the reverse strand, counting down.
TTCATCGCTTCCAAATACTTGCCGCCCGTAGCAATCTTCTCCGACTTGGACGGTGAGGTGGAAGAGAGATGGTGGGGAGCCGCCCATCTGCAAGGGAGTGCCCTTGGAGGAGAGAGATGGGGAATGTGAGAGGGAGGGGTGGGCCATGGCTTTGACGCTCGTTGCAGAGGGAGGGAGAACGGATGGGGCAGTCTGAGGTGGCTCCGGGCAGGGGGAGGACGGGCTCTTCCCGTTGGAGGTAGTCTAAACCCAACTTTTGTTTTACCCAAATCCTTCAGACCTATTTTCGGCTTTAAAACTGTATTTTTTACTTTTATCTATTTTATAGGAACCGAAATGGGAGGTATATTATGACATTTGTTTGGTCAAACCTGTGAATTTTTAGTTCGAAAGTTACTTGAAATTGTATTGTTTTAGAGGATGAGTTTTTTATGCTTAATTTAAATAATCATCCAAAGATTTGTCCTTGTTTTTTTCTCTTAATATAACACTATTTTATTTACAAATTTGTGCCTTTAGTCAACTGTCAAAACAACAATTGTTAAATTTAATGTTGTACGAGTAGTTTATGTTGAATTTAAATATGTGGAGTTTACCGAACACATTCTGGTTAATGCACTCGACCCATTTGGCAAATACACTTATATTTTGATCCCCTTCCTTCATATTCGGTTAATACTTGTAAGTTGTAGTTTCACCTATAAGTAGTCAAACATCTTCTTTCTGTGGTGACCTTATAAACTCCATTACTTTCAATCATGTCCACACTCACCTAAAATAAAATGCAATTGAAATTTGTGGCAAGTTTGGCTTAGAGTAGTCTGAAGCGTTGGTCACATTTGCGTTATGCAACGTCAGCTCGTCTTCTCCTGCGTTATCATAATTGTAATTCTTTTTGACCATTTTGTTTTAGCAGTCAAGTTTTCTGACTGAAAATTTCCCATATATAGTTGAGAGTGTACACATCAGCACACGTGGAGAACGAGTTAGCAACAACAAAGAAAGATTACCTTCAAGCTGCCTTGAGGGAAGAGGAAGAGAGGCAATTTCTAGAAAAATTCAAATAAAGCCTTACGATTACCGATATAGACCCCCCTCATACAAACACAAATATTTTTGCTTTTACAATGAACTTATGTTTAAAGAACTATTCTGACCCATGAACTTCAACGTTTATCCAGTTCAAATAAATGAATTTCATGTTTTATTTATCTTTAGGGATCTCTTTGATTTAAAGAGTTTGATTTAGAGTGTAGAATGACAAGGTGGTTTTGTATACCCAGAAAGAAAGGGGAGATTTTATTTTTGTTCTCACAAATGAGGATCACTAAAGTTGGTAGGTTTTGAAGGGTGGTGTAAAAGTAATTTACTTTCTTTGGGGGCATTTATAATGTTGTTTATGTATCTCGGTTGATGATTGATGAACCAATAGTGAATATCGTTAACAAATGGTTATGTTAAGACGAACTAAATTGAAGATCTCAATAGTGAACATTGTCAACAACTTTCCAATGACAATTACCAGTCACATCCTTTCATTTGGATAAAATTCCAAGTTTCTTTGAGATCGGGACTTTAAGAAAATCAAAACAACAAATAATAGACTTTTGTAAACTATCATATAAATCAAAAAACCAACACAGGTATTCTTCAGTATATCATCAGAGATAATTGATAAACAAATAGAATGTTTTTTAAATGTAACAAAGTCCTAATTTTCAGCAAAACATGTTTAAATTTGTGCTTTTTAACCTCAGTAAGCAACATAAGAAAGACTGTGTACATGGAAAACATCCTTTATTGAGATCTGTAACCGTAAGGTTTATAGCATAGATAAAACAAAGCCATGCTACGAATAAAAAAACTAACAAAAAATGAGTACCGCATTGTAAATTGTCGCCGCCGCCGCATCGCGCGGGTTTCCTACTAGTATATATATATATATATATATAGGGCAAGGTTCATGCGAGAACCACCTTTTTTGCGAGAACCAATGTGAACACAACCTAAAATAGCTAAAAAAACCTAACCCCCACCCCCTCCCCCCAAAAAAAAACCTAAACTCCCATCCCCCACCCCCCAAAAACCTAACCCCCCCCCCCCCCCCACCCCCAACCTAAAATGCTAAAAACTAAACCCCCAAAAAACCTAAAAAAATCTTAAAAAACAAAAAAAAAATCTAATTTTTTTTTAATATTTTTATGTTAAAATCGCTACTTTTAGTAGCAATAAAAAATTAAATTTTTTTTTTGCTACTAAAAGTAGCGATTTTAGCATAAAAAAGATTTTTTTTTTTTTTTTTTTTTTTGTGTTTTTAGCTATTTTTAGGCATTTTTGTTTGTGTTCACATTGGTTTTCGCGGTTCTCGCAATAAGGGGTGGTTCCTAACGGATCTTTGTCCTATATATATATATATATATATATATATATAGGGAGAGGATCATGAGAAAACTACATATAAATGAGAGAACTAGAAAACTAACTAAAAAAACTTAAAAAAAGCTAAAAAAACATACCAATTCTTTTTTACAATTTTTTATAAAAAAAATCGCTAGTTTTTACATATAAAAAAATTTTCAATTTTTTTTTTGCTGTACTGAACATGTTCATTATATATGCATTATATGTGTACTACACATATGCACTATATCCGTAATAGTGCGCATGTGCAATACAACAAAAAAAAAATATTTATTTTTTTTTTTGAAATTTTTTTCCATGCATAAAAACCTGCGATTTTTTTATATAAATTTAAAAAAAAAAAATTGGTATGGTTTTTAGGCTTTTTTAGTTCGTTTTTTGGTTTTCTCATTTAAACTAGTTTTCTCATGATCAATCCCCTCCTATATATATAGATAGAGTGAATTTCAATGATTGTCCTTTATCTTTATACCTATTTTCAGGCGTTGTCCTTTATGTTTAAAATTGACGAGTTTTGTCCTTTATGTTTTCATATCATACACGTTTTGTCCTTTAGGCCGTAACCCAGTTAGTTTTTTCAGTTCAATTTGCTCATGTGCTTTGCACATGAGGACATTTTTGTCAATTCAAAGGTTGCAGAAGCTTTGAGTTGTAAAACTACCGTTGAACTTACCTTTGAATGGACAAAAATGCTCTCATGTACAAAGCATATGACCAAATTTAACTAAAAAAACTAACTGGGTTAGGCCTAGAGGACAAAACGTGTATGATATGAAAACATAAAGGACAAAACTCGTCAATTTTGAACATAAAGGACAACGCCTGAAAATGGGTATAAAGATAAAGGACAATCCTTATATATATAGGAGAAGGATCCGTTAGGAACCACCCTTTATTGCGAGAACCGCGAGAACCAATGTAAACACAACCAAAAATACATAAAAATAGCTAAAAAACACACAAATTTTTTATAAAAAAATCGCTACTTTTAGTAGCAAAAAAAAAAGTTTAAAACTTTTTTTTTGCTACTAAAAGTAGCGATTTTTAATGTAAAAATTATCAAACTTTTTTTTTGTGTTTTTTTGATATTTTTAGGATTTTTGGGGGTTAGGTTTTTTTTTTTTTTTTTTTTTTTTTTGGGGGGGTGGGGGTAGGTTTTTTTAGCTATTTTAGGTTGTGTTCACATTGTTTCTCGCGGTTCTCGCAATAAAGGTTGTTCTCGCATGAACCTTACCCTATATATATATATATATAGGGTAAGGTTCATGCGAGAACAACCTATATATATATATATATATATATATATTATATATATTATATATTAAAGATTAAAAGTTCAAAATATATACTAGCCCAACTTAATAGTTAATATCAAAATCTAACCCTAAATCCCTAATTCCTAAAACAATACTCATAAACTGATTGTTCGAACTTCGAAGATCTGCATATCGCCGCAACCAATTGCCTTACCACACACCAAAATCTAACACCAGTAGTTTATGGCTTTTGAACTAAATGACAATTTGTATTTCGCACTTTATTTTGTGCTTCTTGATATTGTTAAGAACATTTTTAGAATCATGATTTTAGTTATGTATTGTTTTTGTTAGTAAAGTGTTGGACATGTTTTAATTAATTTAGGATTTGTTTTTGTTGAACGCAACCTTATAATTCAATCGAGCGAAACCAAGCGAAAATGATCCGCTCGATTTTAGTTAGGATTTGATAAAAACCAAGCGAAAACGATCCGATCAATTCAAATTCAATCCGAGCATGAGCATCACTTTTGTGCTCGGTTTTACAAATTCGATCCGATAGGATCGGATCGGTTGTAATTCAATCCAAGCATGAGCAGACCCTCGATGAGATCGACACCCACCCAGTTGGCCACCGACACCCACCTCTTCCCAGAGGTCCCGGGTTCGAGTCTTGGGAGTGGCATATGTCGCCCAGGGTAAGTACTCGGTAAGGGGAATTCACCGCGGAGCTAGCTTGGTCGGGTAGCGGCTGCCGAAGTGGGATCACTCCGGCGGTTGAGAGGACCGTGCACTATCCCCCCCCCCTCTCTTGATGGGATCGGATTGGATCGGCTCATGAACACCCTTACTGTATGTATGTGTGTATTTTATGTATGCATCAAGTTAAAATCTTTTTTATTTATGAATTCTTTTTTTCCTGAAGTAATAAAAAAGCGAACACCAATGATAGGCTAATGGGTGTGGACATCCTCTTTAATTTTGTCATTATCAACTCGTTAATTGTACTTATTTTAATTTAGCGTAAAAGATTCAAAAGATGCTAAAAGTATATGAGAGAAAATTTGATGGTATAATCTTAAAAGTTAAAACGATGAGTTGATATCAAAACAATATGTAGACACACATTTATACTCTCTGAAGGCTTATGATTACAAGAAAATATTTCATGCGAATTAAGTTATTTAAAGCAGGATTATGCTCGATCAAATATGATGCTATAGTTGATTATTGGATTTTTATCACGTGTTATATTTTATTAATGTTTGTTTATCTTGTTTAAGAAAAAAGAAAGTTAATAAATCGGACTTTGCATTCATTTAAATCGTCTTTGTTGGGTTTCCGCGGTGATCGGTCAAAATTTTATTTATCAAAAACCCGGTTCAATAAATAATAGTTAATTAATTAAGCGAGTTAATTAATAAAACGCAGCGGAAATATAAACTAATGATCAACAAAACGAAACCCGACAGGATCCAGTTACATGCAAATACGAGCACAGTAAAAAAATAAACTACCGATGAGAAAGATATATCTCGGTTAATGACTAACCGGTCGAGACACCGAGGTTCAACGAACGAGTGCTAGTAAACGAACCAACGAAACGCGACGAACGAGGCGGCGCCAAGCGGCGGCCGACCGCGGCAAACAGCAGCGGCAAGCCGGCGGCAGCAGTGGCAGCGGCGAGCAGCAGGCGGTGGCGGAGACGGGGCGGCGACGGCGGCGGCCCGCGACGGTCTTGGTGGCCGGTTATGGTGCTCTCTTTAGAGAGCCTTTTTCTACTTGCAACAACCTCTTCCCTTTAGAGTTTATCTCTTCCATTTAAAATGCAAGAAACAAAATGCATGTCCGCCAAGTGTCATGCATGCATGATGCATGAAATGAGATTGGCTAAAAGGTTGGTGTGTGACAAGTGGCGTAGGGTGAGAATACCTGTGTCACCCGGTCCATGTACCCGTCTCTCAGTTAATACCCGCTTATGATCATAAATATAATTATGATCAGTCTCGTATGTTGTTCGTAATTACCAGTTAAACGCGTTAAGTGGATTTTTAGTTCGTTGCCCAAGGTGTAACTCTTACGGGTCAAGACCCGGTCGGCAGCGTTGACTTATCGAACCGGACATAATATCCAACAGCTCCCACTTGGACGGTCTCTGATAAGATCTCAACGCAGACAGCCAGCGGTGTTCTAGCTACACATAGCTGCCCCCAATAGGTCATGACACTTTAAAGTCATTAACCAAGGTATCTTCTTTTAGTAACGGCTTGCTACATGAAGACAGTAGACTTATGGCAATTCTCGTTATCTATCCTTTCTGTATAAGACATCAATTGAACAATGAGACATAGATCAGATTCAATCTCACATGGCGTTCAATCATTATCGTTCTCGTTCACATAATCAAATTGGTTCAATCAAACACACAGTAAGTTTGGGTAAGGCCTTACACTTCACCAGTTTGAATCAATGAGGGCGCCCAGATGTCTAACTGTTACATATAATGTAAGAGTACAGAATCCCATCTTGACTACATATAACTCCCATTGAACTTCAGAACCATTCCCAACCAATGCCTTTATAACTGGCAGTTACGCGACAGCGTTGGACACTGATCAAAGAATAGTCTTTAGTAAACGAAAGTTCTAGTATGTATCTCAGGTCAGAGGGTACTAAATGAGTATACATGAATCAAATACATCTTATGACCATGATCCATGAAGATGATTTGATGCAAGTTACATCCGACGTCATTCATAATGAGGTTTGTGAGTTTGGAAGTCAACCCTTGAGTCCAAAGTCAGAATAGTCTTAATTCAGAGTCGTTCCCACGAGTCTGACCGACTACGGATAATTTAGAATACAAGATTCATGGATTAAACGTATCAAAATCGAACACAGTTGTAAGGTTCAAACTTTGCATTTAGCCAGTAAATCAAAGGTGAATTCAAAGGTACAAGTGTTTGAATGTTCGTACATCCAAATACTAAATCAAAACAAATAGTTATCTAATCTAAGACCGATAGCTTGTCCTGAGTCATCGGTTTAGTGAACGGGTCTGTTAGGTTTTGATCTGTGTCTATTTTGCTTATTAAGATGTTTCCTTGTTCCAGTATTTCCCGTATATAGTGGAACTTTCTTAGAATGTGCTTAATACTGTGATCTGGGCTCCTTGGTTTGAGCAATGATTCCTGTGTTATCACAGAATACCTAGATCGGTTTCTGAATACTTGAAACCACATCGAGGTCGTTGATGAACTACTTCATCCAAGCAGATTCTTCCGCAGCATCTGATGAACTATACATTCGGATTCGGTGGCTGAATCCGCCACTATACTCTGTTTGGAGCTTTCTCCAATAGACAGCTCCTCCATTGAGAGTGAATACGAATCCTAATTGTGAGCGAGAATCATCTCGGTCACTTTGGAAGTTAGCATCAGTGTAACACCTTATAGTGAGCTCCTCTTCCACTCCTCCAAACACCAAGAACATATCTTTAGTTCTTCTCAAGTACATCAGAACGTTCTTTACTTCAGTCCAATGGGCAATGCCAGGACTATGCTGAAAACGAATGGTCATGCTTGAAGCATACAAGACGTTAAGTCTAGTACATAGCATACATGATTGACCCAATCGCTGAAGCATATGGAACTACTTCCATTTGCTTAATTTCAATGTCAGTTGAAGGAGATTGCGATTTGTTCAACACGGTTCCTTTAGTCATAGGAACACCTCCATTCTTTGACTTAGCCCTAGAAGCCGCTTAGATCTATCCCTATAGATCTTCATTCCTAGAATGTAAGCAGCTTCTTCCAAGATCTTTCATTGCAAAGCAAGATCCCAAATAGTGTTTAACTTTGTTAAGCATTGGGATGTTTATTTCCAATGATTAGTATGTCATCCACATACAAGATGAGGAATGATATGGTGCTCCCACTAACCTTTCTGTAAACACAAGCCCATCTTCATTCTTGACAAAACCAAACTCTTTGATCTTCTGGTTAAAATGAAGATTGCAGCCACGAGATGCTTGCTTGAGTCCATAAATGGACTTATTTAGTTTGCACACCTTAGTTGGATATTTAGGATCGATGAAACCTTCAGGCCGAACCATATAGACTTCAGAGAGATGTCTATTAGGAAGGGAGGTTTTGACATCCATTTGCCATATTTTGTAATCATAGTACGCAACTTTGGCAAGCAATATCCTGATTGATTTAATAATAGCAACGGGCGAGAAGGTCTCATCATAGTCAATACTTTGAGTTTGAGTGAAACCCTTCACAACTAGCCGTGCTTTATAGGTGTGTATATTTCCATGCATATTTCTCTTGAAAATCCATTTACTCCCAATTGCCCGAGATTCGGGGGGTAGCTCAACCAAGTCCCATACTTGATTGTCATGCATAGATTGCATCTCGACGTTCATGGCTTCTTGCCATTTCTCAGATTCCGGATCTAAGATAGCAGATTTGTAGTTAGCAGGTTCGCCATTAGACTCAACTACTAATAAGACTTCGGGACCTTTTAGACGCAAAAGAAATCTATCAGATTCTTGCAAGTTCTACTACTTCTGCAAACGCTTGTGTTTTATGTCTGATTCATTGGCAACAACTACTTGTTGATCAGACAGTCCGACTACATTAGCGGTTGTTTGTGGTTCTTGAATTTCTTCTAGATCAACCACATTATTTCCAGTTTCTCGATTAAGAAGTTCTTCCTCCAGAAAGTATCATTTCCATTTAATGGAAATCACATTTGCATCAGGATGGTAGAAATAATATCCGCTTCTTTTATAGTATCCGACGAAAACAACCTTTCCGCCTTGAGGATCGAGCTTATCATCAGAATCACTTGTGACGTATGCATCAAATCCCCATACTCTAAGGTATTCCAAATTGGGTTTACGCCCATGCCATATCTCATATGGTGGTTTTGTTTACCTTTTAGTCGGAGTCAAATTGACAATGTGGGTAGCGGTCATAAGAGCATGATCCAAAGGAGTGAGGCAAGTTAGTTCTATACATCATCGATCGAACCATATCATATCACACCCCTTTCTAAGGCGGAAGCACGAGGTGTGATCATGAAAGGTTCTCATTGCATACGAAAGGTAAACATACTACATGCTCGTAAAAATAACTTCAAATGCCAAAACATTTCATAACTTGAAAACATAAGTTTAGTGTTTACATCACGAGGTAGCACAAAACATTGTCTGAAAGTTTTACAACTTTATTTAAGGATAAACATAAACGACATCCAGGAGCATGGGTAAGACCGCGCGCACATCCACTTTAGTTACCTGAAATACATGTGAGTTTTGGAAAAACGTCAACATAATGTTGGTGTGAATTCATGCAATTTTTGTATTTCACGCTAGTATACTTTGTATGAAAATGTGATATATGTCTTGTAAAAATAAAGTATTCTTGTGTAAATAAAGTATTCTTGTGGTATGAACCAAATAAAGTATTCTTGTGTACGAACCTCATACAAATAAAGTATTCTTGTGTAATTAAAGTATTCTTGTAATAATAAAGTATTCTTGTAGTACGAACCTCGTACAAATAAAGTATTCTTGTAGTATGAACCATAAAGTATTCTTGTATGTATCATGGTTGTTAATGGGTTGCAAGGCCATTAACATGTGACACGACATAGGAAGTCACCAAACCATAGGCATTTTTCTAGTTGTCGATTCACGACGGAGACACAAAAGCACTACTCGGTACTAGTTTTCACCAAGAGTGTGGCTGCCCGGTCACCCGTTAGATCTAACCTTTTGTTCTGCGGTCTAAGTATGTACACGATTAATGGTGCTTATGGTACCCTATTCGTAACACGATTTCTCGTATCATTCCTCAAAACGCATCATACTTGGTACTAGTTATCACCAAGAGTGCTTCTTGTTTTTGTATCCATCATACCATTTGTAAACATTGTAATATTTGTAACATGTATTTCACCCCCGAAGTTATAAAACTGAAAACAGTTAAAAGAAAAGGGGGAACATGAACTCACAACTTTGTGCTCCTACGTCGTAAACTTCATCGGATTTGCTTATCTAGCGTCGTGACCTAAACGTGTTTATTAACGTTAGTCACTAGACTTGTATCGCACAAGTACAAGTCACTATCTTTTGTATATGTGTTCTTGTGTTAAAAATAGTTTATATTTTTAACTATGTGTCTTACTTATATTATTTTCTCAAAAATAAATATAAGTATCTTGTATTTTTCACCCGAATTATGTATTTTGTCTAAATCTTCATTTCACGTTCATAACTTGTCCAAGTTATTTATTCAATCAAGTAATATATTTTCATAAATATATTCTCTTGTATTTGTCTAAGTATGTTGTATGTGTATTTTTGTATCTTCACTCCTTAGGAGTATTTAGTGTATTTTCAAGTCTTAATACACTATCACATATAATACATACTACATACACTTAGCACAAAAATTGGTGATAAATAAATATATATATTTTTCTCAAAAATATACATACTTAATATCACTTTTAATCTTGGAGAAATCGTTATTTCTTAACACAAAAATTAGGGAAACCTTGGTAAATATTTTGAGATACATTTTTAGGGAATAAGTTTCTCAAATACTTATATTTTTCTAAGTGTCAAAATTTTTATAAATTTTGACATAGTTCCCCCTAAAAATGGAGGTTTCCCATGTTTTCAAAACATGTGTTTATTTTCTTTTTAAATCATCATCAACATCAACAACTTATTCAACACTTATTAAGTACCAAAATCAAGTAAATCACACTACATCATGAACTTGAAGTTTTGTAAAAACTTGTAGTAACTTACCATGTTATTTAGTAGGTTTAGTTATCCCTAAAAACATGGTTATTTGTTTGTAAATCACTTTCTTGAAAGATTTAGCCATTTACAACTTGTAAGATGATTTTTCTAAAAATACTTCTTTTGTATTTTTCTTGTTTCACAAGTGTTTATACACTTGTTTTTCTAATAAACATAGTGTAAGTTTATGTAAAATCCAAGATCTTCTAAAGATCATATTTTGAACTTGGTTCTATTAAAAAAACCACTCATGAATCTTAGATTCACAAGATTACTAGCTTGCTTTGTTTAATATTTTCCAAGAAATCATTCATTTATCAAGTTCATGATTTAACAAGAAGATGATTATTCTAGGTTTACATAATCATCCTCCCACTTGCTAGATCATGTGTTTAATCACCATCTAGCAAGCTTCATGTGATGTTCAACATCATCATTTCAACTAACAAGCATTATTCATACACTAAACTCTTAGTTTCATCACTATTTCATTATGTGTAAGACTGATGTTCAAGATTCAAGTTCAAGTCTTTTTGTGTTCATAAGATTTTCAACGTAATAAGTCTTTTAACCACTAAAAATAGAAGTAAACAAGGGTGTTCAAGGATCTTACAACTAGCTTAAAGCTAGGGAAGAACAATGGTGAAAATGTGGTGGATAAAAGCAAACGAATGAGGTCCTTCAAGTTCCGTGAGCACCGAGCTTCGTTAGACGCCTTGTAACACCTTGAAGTACACTTGGAATGGATGAACTTGCAACAAAAATGGTGAGTGTGTGAAGGAGGGGGGCCGGCTGAAGGTAGTGGGGAGGAAGGAGGAGTGTAGGTGTTGGGTGTTTGTGAAAGATCTTGAAGATTTTAAGTCTAGAGGTTAAGCTTTATAACCCCCCAACATGTGTTTAACCAATGGATTTAATGTCCTCTTAGTACATGACAATATCAAATAACTTAATCAACAAAATCCACTAAATAGGCCATGAGGCCGATTTCAAGCTAGTGGGGGAGGGGGTCTAGTTGTAACATTCAACCAATTAGTTAGTTCTTAGTTCCAATCCAAGTATATAATTAAGTTGGTTAGTTACTAGATAATTTTAGTGGGTATTAGGGTGTTCGGGGATCATAACTAGCTCAAAAATAAATAAACAATGTTTCAAGTAATGTTTTTGTGTTCCGCGTAATGTCCGGTTGTTCGGTTAAATACCGGTTCGTTAAAGTGCTAAGTTGCACCGTTTAGTGTCCTTTATGTACCCTTTTGTAACACTTTCAATTCCCGACACTTAGGGAAGTATTCTGAATGATAAATCATGAATTCTGCATAATATTTACGTGTTAAAAGCTGATTCATAGCTGAATTTAATAAAATTATGCACTTAAAGTGCGTTTCGGGTGCTTTTTAGTGCGTATTTTAGCTTTCGAAATGTCTATATATAAACCCTTGTATGTACTCTTGGGTTTTAACGTATTCTTGTCGTTGGACCTACACCTAGGCTCCAATTCTATCGTCTAACTGCTTTCTGCAGATTTGTTGACACAATGTGTCTTACCGGTGAGTTTACTTGTATTTCTGACGCAGCGCTGTTCATTTATGCATGAAGTAATTCTTGTAGTATAAAACGTGCATGAATTCACTTGTTTATTATGTAATCAAGAAAGGTTGACAGATAAGCACATAATTGCCGTTATTAAATAATAATTAAAGTGTATGGAAATTACCGGTTTTGTGCCAGTTGTCACAGTCTCCCCCCGTTAAAAGAATTTTGTCCCGAAATTTAGGCTGAGCTGACTCTTGCAGGTGTCTTCTTGAACAGGTGGGGGTACTTTTCTTTGAACTGGTCTTCACGTT
>JARYGA010035334.1:0-47762 GCA_030545235.1 Helianthus tuberosus | reverse complement strand
AACTCCCCCTCAGCCAGAGCTCAGTTGTTTGTTCGTGCAAAGAAGACGATGATGCAAAAGAGCTAATAGAACAGTACAAAGTACTGAACTATTTATAGGCACTAGCAAACCACTGAGCATCTTAGCTGACGTCACCATGAAAGTGACATCTAACCTCCTAACAAACTCAAACCTCTGATCTATACAAACACTGCTATGTTAACTACTGCTATTACATTACATTACAAAACAGACTATATATCAGCTGCTGCAACTTTCCACTGCTGTGAACCCAGCAGTGCTTGACTCAAGGCAGTAGATTGAATCAGCAAGGCTTTGGTCTTTCATCAGTTCTTTACTTGAGCAGCAGTTGTAGGTCAGCAGTTTGCAAGAACAGCAGATAGGAAGTCAGCAGATGTTGAAATCACTTTCAAGGGGAGAGACTTGTATGTAAACATCTGCTTATTCTGGATCCACTGCTCTGATCCAGTTTTGGCTTTAATTATCTGTTCCTCTGATAGGGTTCAATCCCAACACACGTCCTAACATGGTTACTATACAAGTCAGGTCTAGGTTCAAGTAAATCACGTATGTTTACACATAAACTCACAGGTTATGTACACAGATTATTCATGGCATACACATAGAATCACGTCAAATGATTAACATCACATATCATACTCAACAATACCACTTATGTATAAGGCCTAATTGTGGGATTCAAGTGTTGGGCTATTGAGGTTGTGCGAGCCCAATCGTGTTATGCGATCAGCACTGTCTTGTGCGATCCACAGCCTGTTGTGCGATCATGCTTAAAAGAGTTGTACTGTATGCTTTTAATAGTGACACTATATGTAATACTAGCTTGTGCGACTGACTTGTGCGATTAGGGACTTGTGCGTTTTGGCTTGTGCGATCAGTTATGTGTGGCCGTAATTTTATGGATTCAGTTACACATTCCATGATTACACGATTTTCAACAATCAATTTTCAATCAATTAACATGAACCTAAGCATAATCAAATCATCAATTTACATATGATCAGACACAAATCAAACACCTATCAATTAATTTACTTAGAACTTTAACCTAATCATGAACAACCACTATCATTTAAATCAAATTGGATTAATCAGAATGTTCATTACATCAAATGTTCATCACCATTAGATCATTTATTCATACCGTTTATACATGTCCTCAAACAACATCAAACATGCGAACCGATTACTACCAATTCTACATCCTCGGCCTATATCAATCATGTTACAATATTAGATCTAACTGTTAATTATCACAAGGTGTTTATCAAGAATCCCTCTATCATACCGTCCTACTTATTAGCATCAAGTAAAACGAGATCAAACACTTAACCATATTATCATTCAATCAAGTTATAACAATAATCAATGTCAAGCAATAGTAATCATATACTAACCGAATGCGAGGTAGGAATCACAAAGACCTCGAAAGGATTAAGATAGCCGTCGGCTTCAGGGATGAAAGGCTGTTACCGTCGCACAAGAGGAAGGAGAAGAGAGAGAGCTAGGGTTTGGTGTATCTTCTTGTGTTTACTAAAAAATGAGAAGCAAAACTCCCTAGGGAGTATGTGTATGCGTATAAGATGAGTGGGCCGAACCCTTCTTTGGGCTGCCCTTGGTCTCGAGTTCAAGTAAAGTGGGCTGAGAAGAGTGTGTATGACAAGGGACAACTTGTGTCGCAACCCCCGATCCCTGTCTCCCGGGAACGGGCGGCCACGAGCCAGTTTCGGTGGTATCGGTTATTTAATCAATTTTGGCAGCGGAAATTTCAACAGGATCGTAGTTAGGAAATATTTGATCAGAGTAAAATACCACGCTTTTATAATATTAAACACATGGGAAAATCCCAAGTTTTTATTACACACATTTTCATAGGGATAAACCCTACTTTATTGAAATAAAACATCTCTTTATTTAGGTAACTTTTATAGCCACTTTTCCAAGCCTTCAGTGCTGTCCAGCTGGCTTCTATTTGGCTTTCACATTTTGTTACCTGAAACGCGTTTAAAAACATTTTTTCGGTGGGAAATACTGCTGAGTGAATCCCGGTTTAATCAAGATAGGTAAAACCATTTTACAGTATTGAGGGCGGTCGCGCAATTACATTTGTTTCCAATTCTTACTTTAATTACCACCCATGGTACTGTCGTCTTGACTTATGGTCATGTTACTACTCACAGCGTAGTAACAAATTTTGTATACAAAACCCCAAATATACCGACGATAATTGTAGAATTACAAATACTCAATCACTGGCAATATAATGTAAAACATTGAGGTTTTGTAAAAACAGTTTATGTAAAAAGGAGATTACTCACAAAAAGATTTACAAAATGAAGGATTACTCACATTGCTAGTTTAGACTTTTTCCTGTGGTTTCCTGGTTATAATCTAATAAATTAAACAATGCACATGTGTTAGTTTAATAACCCATATTTACATTAGTTATACCCTCCCCGAGACAAAATTCCAACGACTACGTCGGGCAGAACCACGACAGCCATTACGGAATCTTAGATCAATCGGGCAGCGTATCTAATACGTAACCGGGGATTAAAATACTTACAATGGGCAGAACTTTGTTAATTAGGGGGGTATAATGCCCGGGTATAGTGCCTACTATAGAGAAATTGATAGAGAATTGAAAGAAATGAGCGACGAAAACTGAAGGCTGAGGGCCTTCTTATATAGGGCTGATCAGACACTCTCTCGCGCCCCGCGAGAGAGTTAACCATGGCCGTCGCAGCCCGCGAGATAGGTGGATAGGGCTTTAGGGTTGATCAGTCACGAATATAGATTGACAAGTGGCGACACGTGGCGGCTCTGGGGTGAGGCTGCGTAGCCGAGCTGTCGCGCCCCGCGACGAAGCCGGGTAAGGGCTTCGTGCCCCGTGGGCGAGCATTAAAATTTGTTTTTATTTTAATTTTGTACAAATTAAAGGTATATAGGGTCAAATCTCGTATATGGGGTATATTTTAGAGCGTATAGGGATATTTTAAATATATTAGGGATGTTAGAAATATTTTAGGAGGGTTGTTATATCCTCCCCACCTTGTTTTAGAACTCGTCCTCGAGGTCTACTGGAAAAGGTGTGGATATTTCCTTTGCATCTCTAATTCAAGCTCCCATGTGTATTCTGGTCCTCTCTTGGAATCCCATTTAAATTTGACTAGAACCAGTCTCTTGTGTTTGAGATTCTTAACTTTCATGTCTTCAATCTGTAGCTGTCTCTCTACAAATTTAAGCTTCTCATTGACCTCTATATCCTTAAGAGGTACTACCAGTGATTCATCGGCTAAGCATTTCTTGAGATTACATACATGAAATACATCATGTATTCCTGCCATTTCCTCTGGCAGTTGTAGGTGATAAGCTACTGGTCCTATTTTTCTAATAATTTCAAAAGGTCCAACATACCTGGGGCTTAGCTTTCCCCTCTTGATGAATCTGACTACTCCTTTCCAGGGAGAGACTTTTAATAACACGTTGTCTCCTACCTGGAATTCTAACGCCTTTCGCCTGTTATCAGCATAACTCTTTTGCCGATCACGTGCTGCTTTTAGTCTTTCCTTGACTTGAATGATTTTGTCCGTTGTTTCTTGTACTATTTCTGGTCCAGATAATTGCTTTTCTCCAATTTCTGCCCAACAGACTGGGGTTCGGCACTTTCGTCCATAAATTGCTTCGAATGGTGCAGCATTGATACTGGTATGATAGTTGTTATTATAAGAAAATTCTATCAATGGTAAACGATCGTCCCAATTTCCTCCGAAATCAATTACACAAGCTCTAAGCGTGTCTTCCATCGTCTGAATCGTCCTTTCGCTTTGTCCGTTCGTTTGAGGATGATAAGCGGTGCTTAGATTTAGCTTGGTTCCCATTGCTTTTTGGAAACTTGTCCAAAAATGAGAGGTAAAACGGCTATCTCTATCAGAAACAATTGATAAAGGAATTCCATGTAATGAAACAATTTCATTTACATACAACTTGGCTAATTGTTCCATACTGAAAATTTCCTTCATTGGTAAGAAATGAGCTGACTTGGTTAGCCTGTCTACAATCACCCAGATTGTATCATTACCTTTTCTTGTTCTGGGTAATTTGGTAACAAAGTCCATTGTTATCAATTCCCATTTCCAAACTGGCATCTCTAATTGCTGCAACAAACCTGAAGGTTTCTGGTGTTCAGCTTTGACTTGCGAACAGGTTGGACACTTGGCAACATAGGCTGCAATATCCTTTTTCATTCCTATCCACCAGAAATTTTTCCTTAAATCCTGATACATCTTATCACTTCCAGGATGCATCGTATACTTAGACTTATGAGCTTCTTCTAATATACGGTGGCGTAGGTTTCCTAATTTAGGTATCCACATCCTTTTCTTATGGAATCTCCATATTCCATCTGTTCCTTGTTCTAATTCCTTAATCATTCCTTTTAATTTCTCAGTATCATCCTTGATTACTGATTCTTGTGTTTTTCTAATATGTTCATTTAAATCTACTTATAGATTTAATTTAAGAGAACGTACTCTTTTTGGCTTTTCGTGATACTTTCGACTTAAAGCATCGGCTACTACATTAGCCTTTCCTGCATGATAGTGGATACTATAATCATAATCACTAAGTATTTCCATCCAACGTCTTTGTCTCATATTCAACTCCTTTTGCCCGAAAACATACCTTAAACTCTTATGATCGGTGAAAATGGTAAACTTACTACCGTAAAGGTAATGTCTCCAAATTTTCAGGGCAAAAATTATGGCTCCTAATTCTAGATCATGGGTTGAATAATTTGCTTCATGATTCTTAAGTTGTCTAGATGCATAGGCTATAACATTTTGACATTGCATTAACACACATCCATAACCTAACTTAGAAGCGTCACAATAGATTACAAAATCTTCAGTTCCTTCTGGTAACGCTTGTATGGGTGCGTTGGTTAATCTTTGCTTAAGAATTTTAAAGGCTTCTTCTTGTTTTGGTCCCCATTCAAACATAATGGATTTACAGGTTAACTTTGTTAAAGGAATGGCTATTCTAGAAAAATCTTGGATAAATCTTCTATAATAACCGGCCAGTCCTAGAAAACTTCTAACCTCGATTGGCGACTCAGGGGTTGTCCATTTGGTAATTGCCTCAATCAATGTGGGATCCACATGAATTCCTTTATGGTTAACTAAATGTCCAAGAAATTGTACCAGTTCTAACCAAAATTCACATTTTAAAATTTAGCATAAAGCTTTTCTTTTCTCAGTAAATTTAAAAGTGCATGCAGATGCTCTGCATGTTCCTCTTTACTCTTAGAGTAAATGAGAATATCATCTATAAAGACAATTATGAATTTATCCAAATATGGCTTAGATATTCGGTTCATCATGTCCATAAATGCGGCTGGGCATTGGTTAAAACAAATGGCATGACAGTAAATTCATAATGGCCATACCTTGTTCTGAAAGTGGTCTTAGGAATATCCTCTTCCTGTACCTTTAATTGATGATATCCTGAGCGTAAATCGATCTTAGAGAAAAATCGAGCTCCTTGCAATTGATCAAACAGATCATCGATTCTCGGTAATGGGTACCGATTTTTTATTGTGACTTTGTTCAACTCACGGTAATCAATGCACATACACATTGACCCGTCTTTCTTTTTAACAAACAATATCGGTGCTCTCCATGGTGATGAACTCGGCTGTACGAATCTTTTTTCTAAAAGCTCATCTAATTGTTTCTTTAATTCTTGCATTTTTGCAGGTGCCAAACGGTAAGGTGCTTTGGCAATTGGTGTTGTTCCTGGTAGTAAGTGAATTCTGAATTCAACTTCCCTATCTGGTGGTGTTCCTGGTAATTCTTCTGGAAATACATCTGAAAAATGAGATACTACTGGAATATCTTTAAGTTCTTTTCCTTTAGTGTTAATGATTATGGAAATCAAATACACTAAGGATCCTTTTCTAACACAACTTGTTGTTTTCATCTCAGAGATGAATTTCGTGGATCTAAATGGTTTATTTCCTTTAATTGTGATCTTTTCACCCTTTGGTGAACTTATTTGGATTATCTTTTGATTACATAGAATACTGGCTTTATTGGCTACTAACCAATCCATTCCTAATACAACATCAAATCCTGCCAGATTCATTGGATACAGATTTGCAATAAACCTTTGATTTAAAATTTCTACTCTTGCTCTATGCAAGATTTCAATAATCTTAATGGATTCCCCATTTGATGTCTCTACTATACATTCTTGTGGGAGTTTAGTTAATGGTTGATTGAGAATTTTGCAAAATGAAGTATTAATAAAACTTTGGTTTGCACCAGAGTCAAATAATACTTTAGCAAAAATGTCATTAACTAAAAACGTACCGGCTATCACGTCTGGGATCATCTTTGCTTCTTCTACAGTTAGAACAAATGCTATAGCATTTTTAGTATTCTTGTTGTTCATGGCTGAAGCTAGTTTCGGACAGTGTGGCTTGATGTGACCTTTTTCTCCATAGTTGAAGCATATTCCGTTACTTGGTTTCGTCCTACAATCTTCTTCCTTGTGTCCCGGTAGCTTGCAGAAATTACAGTAAGTGGAGCATCTTCCTGAATGCTTCTTCTTGCAGGCCTTACAATAAGGTGCAGAGGTAGAACCTATATTTTTCCCATGGTTGGAATTTCCATAACGAAATTCTTGGGTAAGCCTTTGAGCTAGGTTCCTCCTCTGGTCCTCTTCTCGTGTACGTACTAACTCATCAGTCAAGGTGTTTGCTAGTTCTACACCTTCTTCTATGGTTTGAGGTCTAGCCGCCTTGACTACATGCCTAATCTCACTGATTAATCCCCAGATGTAGCGGGAGATTAATACTGGTCTGGTGATGCAAGGGTCGGCACTATTCTAGCATATTCAAAGAACAACGTAGTGTAACCCTTACTATCCACTCCAGTCATTCTAAGGTTTAAGAATTTATTGGCAATCTGCTCCTTTTCATTAGGAGGACAGAATTTCCTTTCTACCATATTCTTAAATTCTTCCCATTCCATACTATAGATCCTGTCACTTCCCTTAGACTGGAGGATAGTGTTCCACCATTCTAGAGATGAATTCTTAAACAGATTAGAGGCAAACATTATCTTATCCTCTTCTACACACTTGCTTATTTTTAAGACTGCCTTTGTCTTCTCTATCCAGCGTAGAGCTGCAATGGCTCCTTCATTGCCCGAGAATTCTATTGGTTTACAGGACCAAGATTCTTTGTAAGAACAACCATAAGACATGGTTCTTCTTCTTTTTGGAATGGGTACTCGAAGTAATGGTCCATTGTTTACACTGTGACTGAGTTCATTAGATGGTCGCTTACTTCCACTGTTACTTTTATTATTTTTAGCTTCTCTAACAGCTTGGACGATATTAGGCATAGCATCTATGATTCCTTGGGCCACTAGGTTTTGGACGGCACTATGATTTAATTGATTTCCGTTATTATTGTTATCCGGGTTTTCTTGATTCACTTGGTCGGCCATCTGAATTATAAACATTTATCAAGTATTAATGTCACAAAATAATATTTAATGCAAACGATCACACAAACACGCATATTGATCAAAATCGCCAAACATTGCGACTTACTCTATTTTATATTATGCATCCATATATATAACAATACAACTGAAATTGAAATTACAATACTATTAGGCATCTGTAGCTGTAGGATTATTTATTTTAGTTGATGATTTAATATTTTTATAAAAACTCTTTTTTTTCAAACATACACACATATATATATTATATTATATTATTATTATTATTATTACTATTTAATGGGGATCCATCCAATAATGCATGCTACGCTCGTCATATTTCCAGACGAGTCGTTCCCCTATTCGTTTCAATCTCTCACTTCCATCTATTATATGTTCTCCAAAAGTACGGAGTTCCCGCAGGTTCTCAGTGCTCATGGGTGGTGCGGGTACTGGTATCGGATCTGGGTACTGTGGCATTGGTTCTTCATAAGGGTACGGGTTTTCTAGAATCTCTCTGATATATTGGTCATTATCCTAGTAGGGATCTAGAATATCAAGGTTTGGGTAGGCTGCTAAGTTTTGCATTGGTTCATCTTGTGGGTACAAGACTGAATACGACCTATTGTCATTGAACCAGGGGTCGTAATTTGGAGGATGGAATGCTTGGATTCTAGGGATTTCAGTTGGGTCAAAAGCAGGCATTGGGATTTGGTTTTCTAGGTAAGCTTCAATTTCCATTGGTTGTGTGGGAAATAGTGGTAACGGCTGAGGTGCTATGAGTTGCTCTAAATTAGGATCTGCAGCTGTAGTTGCTAACATATGAAAATTTGCTAGACTCCTATTGAGCATATCCTGGGTGTGAGCATCTGTTTCTCTCTTAGCGGCTGCTAAAACTCGATGTTGCTGCAACAGTTTCATCCTTTTTCTACGCTCGTGAGCTCCTCTGCTGAACCATCCTCTCTTCTTGGGAGGGAATGGCTCTTTAGATGGTGCCATGAATACGAAAATTCCTTCTTCGGTGTCAGCCGAATACCCCAAGGGGGATGGCTGTGAAGAGGTTCCTTCGTTACTAGGAGAGTTGGACAATTGACGGTAAGCGTCTGATGGTCCTTGATCACTCATATTGTAAACTAACAAATTGACAAATAACACAAAAGGATAATATACAGATATGCACATAGTCACATAGATTATTTCCTAACGCAATTAATTTTGGTGTCAGTAGAACACTTCCGTGGATGAATCAGTGGCTTAGCTCTAATACCACCATCTGTCGCAACCCCCGATCCCTGTCTCCCGGGAACGGGCGGCCTCGAGCCAGTTTTGGTGGTATCGGTTATTTAATCAATTTTGGCAGCGGAAATTTCATCAGGATCGTAGTTAGGAAATATTTGATCAGAGTAAAATCAGTGTTGTAAAAGTCGCTAGGCGGTCCCTAGTCGGCCGACTGGGGAGTTGGGAGTAATCGGAGTACTCGGAGAGTACTCGGGGAGTACGCGGACATGGTAAATATAAAGAAAATTAATTGTTATATATTATTTATGTGTTAAAATAAGCATAATTCATGTCAACTGGGTATAATTTAAAATGAAACATGTTTAAAGTTGAAATATTCTGAATACAAGTCCGACTAGTCTGAGTACAAGTCCGAGTACAAGGCCGAGTAGTCCGAGTACAAGGCCGAGTAGGCCGATTTTGACCGAGTTTGACCGATTAAAAGTCAACAAACCACGTTGACCGCCCAGACCGACTAGGCCGACTAGGCCGACTAGGCTCCGACTAGGCCGACTAGGCGCCGACTAGGACCGAGTACTCCCGAGGCCGACTAGTTGAGACCGCCTAGGAGGAAGTCGCCAAGGTGGAGGTCCGAGGACCGAGTACTCGCCGAGTACTCGGCCGAGGAATCCGACTTTTGCAACACTGAGTAAAATACCACGCTTTTATAATATTAAACACATGGGAAAATCCCAAGTTTTTATTACACACATTTTCATAGGGATAAACCCTACTTTATTGAAATAAAACATCTCTTTATTTAGGTAACTTTTATACCCACTTTTCCAAGCCTTCAGTGTTGTCCAGCTGGTTTCTATTTGGCTTTCACATTTTGTTACCTGAAACGCGTTTAAAAACATTTTTTCGGTGGGAAATACTGGTGAGTGAATCCCAGTTTAATCAAGATAGGTAAAACCATTTTACAGTATTGAGGGCGGTCGCGCAATTACATTTGTTTCCAATTCTTACTTTAATTACCACACACGGTACTGTCATCTCGACTTATGGTCATGTTACTTCTCACAGTGTAGTAACAAATTTTGTATACAAAACCCCAAATATACTGACGATAATTGTAGAATTACAAATACACAATCACTGGCAATATAATGTAAAACATTGATGTTTTGTAAAAACAGTTTATGCAAAAAGGAGATTACTCACAAAAAGAAGGATTACTCACATTGCTAGTTTAGACTTTTTCCTATGGTTTCCTGGTTATAATCTAATAAATTAAACAATGCACATGTGTTAGTATAATAACCCATATTTACATTAGTTATACCCTCCCCGAGACAAAATTCCAACGACTACGTCGGGCAGAACCACGACAGCCGTTACGGAATCTTAGATCAATCGGGCAGCGTATCTAATACGTAACCGGGGGTTAAAATACTTACAACGGGGCAGAACTTTGTTAATTAGGGGGTATAATGCCCGGGTATAGTGCCTGCTATAGAGAAATTGAGAGAGAATTGAAAGAAATGAACGACGGAAACTAAAGGCTGAGGGCCTTCTTATATAGGGCTGATCAGACACTCTCTCGCGCCCTGCGAGAGAGTTAACCATGGCCGTCGCGGCCCGCGAGATAGGTGGCTAGGGCTTTAGGGTTGATCAGCCACGAATATTGACTCGACAAGTGGCGACACGTGATGGCTCCAGGGTGAGGCTGCGTAGCCGAGCTGTCGCGCCCCGCGACGAAGCTGGCTTAGGGCTTCGCGCCCCGCGAGCGAGCATTAAAATTTTTTTTATTTTAATTTTGTACAAATTAAAGGTATATAGGGTCAAATCTCATATATGGGGTATATTTTAGGACGTATAGGGATATTTTAAATATATTAGGGGATGTTAGAAATATTTTAGGAGGGTTGTTATAACTTGTGCGGCCCAAAAGGGTTTGTGTGATCGGTCTTATGTTGTGCGACCAACATACAATATTCACATTACAATCACATAATCATAACATAACATTCCATTGCAAACAAACACATTAGTTAATCACATAACGTTCATATAGATTACATCAAAGTACAACGGAAGGTTCTAAAATACGAGTTGTCACTTCATCCCCAAGTTGAAAGAAATTTCGTCCCAAAATTTTGCACGTAATCACTGAGGAAGCTAGTTAGGTTGCGTGGTTTCCTAGTTTTCCTGGGGTATCACATCATCCCCCCGTTGGTTTGGAATTTCGTCCCGAAATTCCGCAGTAGCTTCAGCTTCAGTAGTGGACTCACCTTTCTTAAACAGCTGGGGATATTTGCGTTTCGTTTGGTCTTCTCGTTCCCAGGTGAACTCTGGGCCACGACGGGAGTTCCAACGGACTCGAACAATGGGTATCCTGGTACGCTTGAGGGTCTTAACTTCCCGGTCCATAACTTCCACCGGTTCCTCTACGAATCACAACTGATCGTCGATAATGAGTTACTTGAGAGGAACTATGAGGGTCTCATCTGGCAGACACTTCTTCATATTTGACGCATGGAATACGTTGTGAACACCACTGAGTTCTTCAGGCAAATTCAGTCTATACGCCACTTTGCCGATTTTCTCAGTGATTTCGAAAGGTCCGACATAACGCGGATTAAGCTTGCCCCGTTTACCAAAACGAACCACACCTTTCCAAGGTGAGACTTTAAGTTGCACTCGATCCCCAACCTGGAACTCGAGCAGTTTCCTACGCTCATCAGCGTAGCTTTTTTTACGGTCGCGAGCTGCCGCCATTCGTTGTCGTATTTGGGCTAATCTTTTCCGTTGTGTCGACGACGAGTTCTGGGCCAGTGATTTGGCAGTCACCAACTTCTGCCCAGCATAAGGGTGATCGGCATTTCTGTCCATATGAAGCCTCGAACGGAGCATCCTGGATGCTGGTGTGGTAACTGTTGTTATACGAAAACTCCACCAAAGGTAGGTGCCTTTCCCAACCGTTACCAAAGTCGATTACACATGCTCAAAGCATGTATTCAAGAGTCTGAATGGTGCGTTCAGTCTGCCCATCCTCTATCGATGATATGCTGTGCTCATGTCTAGACGTGAGCCAAAAGATTTGTGCATCGCTTGCCACAATTCAGATGCGAAACGCAGGTCACGATCAGAAATGATGGAAGTTGGCACCCCGTGCCTAGTCACTACTTCCTTCAAATAGACATCGGCGAGTGTGGAAAACTTATCAGTTTCCTTGATTGCCAAAAAGTGTGCCGATTTAGTAAGTCGATCCACGATCACCCAGATGGTATCGTTTCCTCGTTGGGATCGAGGTAAACCAGTAACGAAGTCCATGGAAATTTGCTCCCATTTCCATGTTGGTATCTCAGGTTGTTGCAGTAGTCCTGATGGCTTCTGGTATTCGATTTTGACTCTAGCACAAGTCAAGCATTTTCTAACATAGGTCGCTATGTAAGCTTTCATACTAGGCCCCCAGTATGTGGTTTTGAGGTCATGGTACATCTTATCAGAACCAGGATGTACCTAGTAGCGAGACTTGTGTGCCTCGTCCATCACGAGATCTCGCAGGTTTCCATAAAATGGGACCCAGATACGTCCCGCTAAATAGTAACCACCGTCTTCCTTTAGTTCAAGCCATTTCTCCAAGCCCCGCAGGAACTCGGCCTTGAGGTTCTCTTCCTTCAATGCTTCAACCTGAGCATCACGGATTTGGGTGGGAAGACTAGAGTGGAGTATAAGTTGTAACGCACGTATACGCTTAGGTTTCGTTTCCTTCCGACTGAGGACATCGGCCACAACGTTGGCCTTGCCAGGATGGTACTTGATTGCGCACTCGTAATCATTTAGAAGTTCGACCCATCGACGCTGTCGCATGTTCATCTCCTTCTGATCAAAGATATGCTGGAGACTCCTGTGATCGGTGTAAATGGTGCACTTGGTACCGTACAGGTAATGTCTCCATATCTTGAGTGCGAAAACAACAGCTCCCAGCTCCAGATCGTGGGTAGTGTAGTTCCTTTCGTGAACTTTGAGTTGGCGTGAAGCGTAGGCAATGACTTTCTCACGTTGCATTAACACACAACCGAGTCCCTGTATGGAGGTGTCACAGTATACAACGAAGTCATCTGTGCCTTCAGGTAACGAAAGATTAGGTGCGCTATAAAGTTTCATCTTCAGCTGCTGAAACGCGGATTCCTGAGCATCACCCCACCGGTAGGTGACACCTTTCTGAGTTAGAATAGTGAGAGGTTGCGCAATCTTTGAGAAATCCTTGATAAACCTTCTGTAGTAACCTGCCAAGCCCATGAATTGACGGATTTCAGTTGGAGTTCGAGGTGCAGGCCAGTTCTTGACTGAGTCAATCTTAGATGGGTCAACGTGAATCCCATCTTCATTCACCACGTGACCTAGGAAATGGACTTGACAAAGCCAGAAATCACATTTCGAAACCTTAGCATAAAGCCGTTCTGCTCGAAGAAGTTCCAGAATGAGTCACAGATGACGCTCGTGTTCCTCCTGACTCTTGGAATAGACCAGGATGTCGTCGATGAAAACAATAACGAACTTATCCAAGTATGGTTTGCACACTTAATTCATGAGATCCATGAAAATCGCAGGTGCATTTATCAACCCGAAGGGCATAACCAGAAACTCATAGTGTCCGTAACGAGTCCTAAATGTTGTCTTGGAGATGTCCTCGTCTCGGACTCTCAGCTGATGATAGCCCGATCTCAGGTCAATCTTAGAGTAGAAGCTCGACCCTTGCAACTGGTGGAACAGGTCATCGATACGAGGCAGAGGATAACGATTCTTCACTGTCACCTTGTTGAGTTCGTAATAGTCTATGCACATTCGAAAGGTACCGTCTTTCTTCTTCACAAACAAAACTGGAGCTCCCCAAGGCGAAAAGCTAGGACGAATGAAACCCTTGTCCAAGAGTTCCTGCAGTTGCGTGGACAGTTCTTCTAGTTCAGCTGGGGCTAAGCGATAAGGTGCACGAGCTATTGGTGCTGCTCCAGGAGCTAGCTCGATTTGAAACTCGACCTGACGATGAGGCGGTGGACCAGGTAATTCCTCAGGAAATACCTCAGGGAAGTCGCGTACGATCGTAATGTCTTCTATCTTCTTCTCTTTCGTTGAGGTGTCAGTAACGAGGGCTAGAATAGCGGTGTGGCCCTTTCGCAAACACTTCTGGGCCTTAAGGAAAGAGATGATACCCACAACAGCACTACTCTTATCGCCACGAATAACGAGGGGTTCTTTACCAGAGCAAGGAATGCGGAAGACTTTCTCCTTGCAGATTATCTCCGCTCGATGATGAGATAACCAATCCATCCCAATGACAACGTCGAAGCTACCAAGTACGATCGGAATAAGATCGATAGAAAAGGTCTGACCAGCTAGAACGAGATTACAACCCTTAACTAAGTGTGTGGCCTCAAGACTTTTACCGTTTGCTAGTTCTACAACATGCTTGGTGTTCAAGGGAATTGGGGTACGCTTAAGCATCTAACTAACCCTTAAGGACATGTAACTAGTATCGGCACCCGAATCAAACAGAACTGAAATAAAGAAATCATCCAGTAGGAACTTACCCGTCACGACGCTGGGATCGTTCCTCGCATCACCCTGACCAATCACAAATGCACGTCCCCTGGCACCATTACCATCATTGTTATCCCTGTTGTTTCTATTCCCCTGATTGTTATTGTTGTTCTGGTTCTGGTTCATCTGGGGGAAGTCTCTTTTAAAGTGGCCCTCAGCACCACACTGGAAACATCCTTTGTTGTTACCCTGTTGTTGTTGTTGCTGCTGGCGCTGGTTCTGTGGAGTCTGCTGCTGCTGTCGCCTCTGATTCACAGGATAAAGGCTCCTGCAATCTTTTGATGTGTGGTCTGGTTTATTGCATCTCTGGCAGTTGTTCTTGCTACATGGCCCGCTGTGGTGCATGCTACATCGATTGCACTTAGGGTGGTTTCCTTTGTACCCACTTTGTCCTTGATTACCAGAAGATTGTTGACTAGGGCTATTGTAGTCGTCAGTCCTTCGCTGCTGAGATTGACACTGAACAGAACTTGAACCCTTGCTTGAATTTCCATCCCATTTGCGTTTGTTGCCACTTGGAGCATCAGAAGGAGTAGCACTAATACGTTTAGGCAGCTTATTCTGCTCAACTGCCTGATTGGTAGTAGACTATGTTGGGTGTGTTGAGGATACCCAACCGGTAGTTATCTTGGGTAGACCGTTCTTGGCAACTGCTAATGCCATAATAAATTGTGCAACGGGAACGGTAAGCATGAAGTTTGGGGACCGTGAATTAAATTTAAATGTTTTTCCAAATTTCACTAACCCGCTCGGTGAGGATAAGTGTCCTAAAAAGGACATGAATCCAAACAAAAAGGTGTGTGCTATGGTTGGTAGGTTTGGAGAAACAAGGAAGAAAACGGTCAAGAAAAAGAAGG
Source organism: Helianthus tuberosus (assembly GCA_030545235.1). Classification (NCBI taxonomy): domain Eukaryota; kingdom Viridiplantae; phylum Streptophyta; class Magnoliopsida; order Asterales; family Asteraceae; genus Helianthus; species Helianthus tuberosus. Next base: position 32,548 of record JARYGA010035334.1, on the reverse strand, counting down.
CGAAAAAGTCACCTCTAGAAAAGAAGAAGGAAGAGGAGGTGAGGAAGTTTGGACCGTTTGGCAACAAATGGTATGAATCACCGGGGGGTGATTACGAGGAGTTTGTAGGCGGCAAGCATGCCATTCGACCACCATGAGGTGGTAAGTCAATTGTTGTTATATATTTTATTTCGCATTTCGTTTTAGTTGTTATCCGTAGTTTAGTTAGTATTGTTGTGGTTGTATAATTTTATTATTTCATTTTAGTAGTTAAATGAACGTTGTGGGTGTGTTCCCTATATACCCCTCACGAGACCTTCTCGTCCTCCCGAGCTATCGGGTGGTTTAAAGGGCTTGCGTGCATATGCTAAATGCCGCCGTGATTCCTACGAAAGTGAGTTAGGATTGTTATTGTTGTAAATTATTTTTCCACAAAAATCAAGGTAATTTAACGCATGATTTGGTAACACTTTCATAAAAATGGTAGAACTAACCACCTAACAAATTTCAATGGTTGTGAGAAGCATGCTTCTACACAAGGGTTAAGATTTGTAGGTACAACATATTCGCGAGACAACCGTTTTTATGACGAGAAGAAGAAGATATGAGCATCTAGCGACAAAAATCAGGTGCATGCGTTTCCTTTTACCTTGATTCTTAGATTAGTAATAAGTGGATTGTAAATTGTATTTTATTTTCGGGGTGGAATTTTTGGGAAGTTAGCCGTGTCACATCCCTTGTGCGTTTTAAAAACTCTAGTTCTTACACATTGAGGACAACGTTTACCTCAAGTGTGGGGATGGGGGAGTAGTAAAAGTTTTTTCGATTTTGACCCGTTCATTTAAACATTACACATTGAGGACAATGTTTACCTCAAGTGTGGGGATGGGGGAAAATTTCAAAAAAAATTCAAAAATGTCTTGTTTCGAAAGCGATCTTAAAGCATAAGTAACTAAGTCAACGAGGGATGGCACAACCCATTTGGTCTTTTGTCATGGTCAAGTTCAAATTAATAGCATGACGGGTATTTAGCGGGTGATTATTTGGGAATAATCCGCTAAAGAAACTAGCATTTTATGCATATCACATATCATACCCTTATACGTGAGTTTTTTAGCCACTTTTATATCATAGATTTACATATACATGTTTCTTTGTTTGAGTGGACCATTAGTCGCGTATTGTAGAACTTGCAACTTTGGATACGTTCGAGACCATAGACCGAATACAAGCACGAGAATGATTAGGGCATTAGGTAAACCTTTTCTGTTTACACCATTTATATATCCTTACCCAAAAATTATCCCTTAGTAGCCAATTTTGAGCCTAACCCTTTCGTTTGACCACCCTTTGGCCCACAACCTTAAACCTTTTTGTTTTTAACCTGTGTGATGGAAATTCGATTATAGGAGTCAAGTTTGTATAGTTGTTTGTTTGTTTGCATATAAAAAAAGAGAAAAATCAGAAAATGTTATGAAGAAGACGAGAAAATTGTTGAGAAAAGAACAAAAATATGTGTTCTTAGTTGAGAAATAAAAGGCAAAAGCTTGTTGCCTTCTAGTTTGATATTGGTAGTTAGTTGTGCGTAGATTAGTTGTTTTGTAATAAAAGTCGAATTTTCATCACCTTAGCCACTTTAAAATATCCTATTTCCTACCCTTAGCCTAACCCCGTTACAACCCTTACAAAGACCTTATGACTTGTGCTTAGTATTCGTGTTCAGTGGTGGAGAATGATTGAGTTGCAAGCCTATGCGGGTACATGTTCTAATCGGTTTTGAGCGAGTAGTCTTTGAAGTGCTAATACATTATAAACATTAGCCAATTTACAAGCCGAGTGGAGAGAACATTGTGAGGGATGTGTATGAATTGTTGGTTTCGAGGGCGGGTTAATCTTGGATAACCATTTTATATGTGAATTCACTTTACCGTTAAATATGTTAAAAATTGTAAAGAGTTTGAACTTTAGCATGACAATAGACCTTAACCTTCGTCTCGGGAATGGGGAGTGTATTCGTTGTTCGACCCACGTGAAAGTGAAAAACAGATTTGCTTGAGGGCAAGCAAAAGACAAGTGTGGGGATGTGATACGTGGTTGAAAACCGGTGATCGTTTATGCTTAAGTTGATGTTTTTACATAGCTTTTAATCTTGAATAGCCTACTTTTAATGGGATTTGTGTTTTACAGGTCTAAAATAGTTTAAGGAGCTAATCGGGAGCTTTACGGAGCACCGGGAGCAAACGGGATCAACCGGGGATATGAAATGAACAAAACCGGGTTAATCACGAAGATTGGATGTGTTTTGGGGGATGTTAATGGATTTAAAATGAATATATTGGAAGATGGCATGATAGAGGGCTGAATTACGAGTACGTGGGCGAAAACGGTGCGTAAAACGGAGCTATAACGAAGAAGTTATGAAGAAAATAGTTTCGGACAAAACAGGAAAAACTAGAGGCTGTCGGGGACGGGCTCTAGGCCGTCGCCGACGGGCTCTAGAAAGTCCCGTCGTCAAAAAAATGCCCGTAAACAGCCAAACAAGCCGTCGGGTGATTTCAGCAAATGGGGAGGCCGTCGGGGACGGGTCCCAGGCCGTCGGCGACGGGTTGTGGTTTCCTGAAACGCGAAAATTGGGTATCTTTGATATAGGAACGATTCTAATTGGTCTTGGGGCCATTGAAGTCGTAAGTTACACTTCTTCTTGAGTTTTGAAACCATTCTTGGAGCCATTACCTGGTATCTAACATCTACCATTCCATCTACCTTCATGATCATAACCCGAATTCATCAAGATTCGTGACCATCATCATCTTTCACAATCATCATCCAACAAACCCTAGTTCATCCAATCATCATTCCTTTCACCATTATCATCCACCAACACTCTAATCCTCATCCTTCTACCATTCCACAAGATTCAATATGATTTGCTTCGCATCCCAATCATCCAGTGATCAAGCTTCTTCAATCATGAGCGGCTAATCATCTCGGTTTCACCCCGGTGTAGGTAGTTGTTAATTTAGGGTTTCGAATTGTTTATTGCTTCAACTTTGTGACAATTTGTGTTTGATTTTTGAAACCTTTGATAATAGTGTTACATTTGCTACGAATTCGTAAATTGTCGAACGATGTTAAAAGTTATGACTTTGCGAAATGGTGATATGTAATTGTGCATTGTCGTGGTTAGGATTTACTTGTGTTGATTAGAAAGTGTATTCTTGTCCGTTCTTCAGGACGTTGATAGTTATTAGCACCTAAGTCACGGTACACTAAATCCGTTAATCGAATGCATTTGAGTTGAATCTAAAACTTGTAGAAATCCTAGGTTAGCAATTACCGAAACCGGGTGTGATTCCTTTTTCTTATTATTGTTCTAGTAACCAATTTTCTCGTAATCATTAATCTTTAGTTGTTAATCAATTTAATCTATTCACTTAGTCTAAACTCACATCTCTTAATTAAAGAAAAACACAAAGAAATTCTAGTAAGCTTCATAATACGTGACATTCTTGATAATTCAATCGAATCCACACACAAACCACATACTCTTCGTGGTTCGACCCCTCACTACCACTAGCTATTTGTTAAGGGTAATTAGGGCATATAAATGTTATCTTTGACCGGAGCGCGACACTTCGATCAAATTTTGGCGCCGTTGCCGGGGAGTGCGTGCGCTTTGTGTTTGGATATTGTTTGAATTTGCGTGATTAACTGTTTAAGTTGCATAGTTCTTTTCTTGTACTTTGTCTTTTTCCTTGTTACGCGGGGTGTATTACTTGTGCAGGTTACAGGTAGTGCATGCATACTCGGAACTCCGGGTGGACTTCACCGTTAGTCTACGAACCGGAAATCGAAAGAGTTGCAAGAAGGAATTTAGCAAGCCGGTTGGAAGCAACACTTGTTTCTAACCAAGTCACCGAAACACCACAACTTACACCATCCATTGAAACCGATTCAATGGCTAACCAAAACTCCAACCAAAACCTCAACTACCCTAACCTCAATCAAAACCAATTCCAAACCCGAGGAAACTTCAATCCCGCCCAAAACGTCCAACCTATACCTCAAAATCAACCGGGTGGTAATAACAATTCGAGACCACCTACACCATCGTTTCAAAACCGAGGCCCCAACAACAACCAAAGAACACCTCCACATAAAAACCTCAACCGACAAAACCCTTTACCCACCAACCTTGATGACCGAAACGTTAACTCCGATCGTAGAGGTGTTAGTACATTTATGGCAATGAATCTGGCTCATCCAAGTCAGATGAGCCACAAGTTGAGGTAAAAAAGGAAGAAAAAATTCCTTTAATGAATGATGAGAATTTTCCACCATTACGAGCCGCAAACCTAAAATCAAAAGGTGTTGATGCTGGAAAAATGTTTAATTGCAATGTTAAACATATTTTTAGTAAGATGGTTGATGGTAAGGAAAAAGGGGTAAAAGAATTTTATGAAGAAAAGAGAAAAGCTCAAAACACACCCAAGACTGGTCAGGCTTGGGTACATAAATCTGTTGGTTGAATTCCTGACTTGCCGGAGCTTCCAGGTTGGTAAGTGTGAAGCAGGTATCGGCATCATTCTTGAGAAATTCACAGGATGGTAATTGTGATATTTCGTCTTACTAGTGGTTAATTAAGGACATTAAGTTGTACTTGATTTTCTACAAGTGATAGTGGTGTTTGACCTAATAATGTTAAATTTTCAAAATGGTTAAAAGAGAACAAGGTGATGAGATGACCCCGAACCCACAAGTGATGGGTAAACAAACTAATTTTTCCAGAAAAACCATTCTGATTAAAACAAACTTAAGTGTTTTGAAATCATTATGGGAAAATAGTTTGTTGTAAGGCAGAGTTCTGATTGAATACGCCGAAACCCACACGGCTGAACAAACATGATTAATTTCACAATATTGAAAAACGGTTTTCAAACTGTAAATATCAATGTGCTGTAAATCATGGGGGTAATTGTTGCTTTACATATTAGTTTTTCTGCAAAACAGAGCACAGTTAGCAGAAAATGGATGGCGAGACAAAGCTATCAGTATTGGTTGTCAATTTTTTTTTAAATGATTTTGCATTTTAGGGGGAGATATATTGTTGTTAGAAAATTCAAAAACATTTGAAAATTTTGAAAAAGTCAAAAACATGATAAAATTCAAAAATTGAGTTTTTGTGTAAAAAGAGGAAATGATAGTACATCAGTAGACAGTTACAGTATGCTAAAGAAATGTAATGATTAAATAGCGTTAAACAGTCTCACTGATGATATGCCGATAGGTTTTTATACATTTAGTAAACTTTTTCGGGATATAAACCTAAATTCAAACTTGCTTATTTCGTGGGGAACACTACTTGGATATATAGGTAACCCCTGAAATCTCGTTTGAAAGGTCCCCCTTTCTGAGATACTAGGTCTTTATACTCAGTGATATCTGGGGTATTATCTCGGGACTTCTGATTTTGCGGAAGCAATGGCCTAGTCCCTGGAGAATACTTTCTGCATTGCTTGAAATATAGCGCCGCCCTCAGCAAATTGATGAAACAATAAAATTGATAGTCATTGCGGTTGTAATACAAAAGATCCTCTAAAGGGGACACACCAAAAGTCGAGCCGTCATCTCTCTGCTGAACAGAAGTTCTAACCTGAGCTCTCACGGTTTCGTACTATAATTTATTCCCCTTACAGATATCATCTAGGTATACTCACCTGTAAGACTGAATATTGGGATCTGGATACGGGAGTATATTCAAGAGGTGGGACACATGAATGAGTTTAAGTTCTTAAAACACCTAATTCGTATCCTGAATCAGTTGAAGTTTGTGTGAAAATTTAAGTGGACCAGTATATCGACAATCTAAGTGAATTGTTTAATTCTTAATGTGTAACTAAGCTCAACGGTACTTGTGATTTGTCAGAAACTAATATGATCCTCAGACGCAAACTCAAACAAAAATATTGTCTATAAATATGTTTGTATATATTTCTTTATTGCTTTATATTTCAGAAAATTCAAAAAGATTTTTTATTCTTCTTTATTTTCGACAACTGATGTCTGAGTGTTGAGTTTCAAAATCTAAGTAAGCTGATTGTGTTTCTGAAAATAAAACAAGTTCATTAATTTGAAACTTGAATTTTTAATCAAAAATCAAAAACAGTTTGTGATATCTCCAAGGTCATTAGTTTGGACTTGGATGATTAACTGTGAGGGATTTTGGATACTTAACACTGCTAAATCTGTAAAGATTGTTGATAGGGGGAGTGTTTTAGAAAGTTGAATAGAGCCAGATTACAATTCCTGGATAGTTGAAATTTGAAATGTTGTAACTTATAAATGTTTGAGTGATTGCAGATGTGATACCAGACTACGATCCCGAAAGCCGAGTCTAAGGGGGAGTCTGAAGCCGAGCTCAACGCAAAAGAAAGCGTGGATTCAAGGAGCCATGTAACTATCCTAAAGGAGCTTGTATACGGAAAGCAAGGTGTCGTTCCCAAAGCACGGAAGCTTTACGAAAGGGGGAGCCTGATGAAGAAAAGAGTCTACAAAAAGGAGAAGCTGAAGACAGATCCACCGGGATTCTGTTCAAGAAGACTAAAAGAGAAAGAGAAGACGCTACGAGTTTGACTAAATGATCGAGATTGACTGCGGCAATATCCAATGGGGAGTCTGTTAGTACATTTATGTCTATCGCCTTCGTCAATCCGAGTCGTAGCAAGAAACAGAAGAAAACGAGTTGTTATATTAGTGATAGCTAGACAAAAAGGCAAGGTGGCATAATTGTAATAATGAGAAATCTCATTAAATGCCTTGGACTATAAATAGGAGATTATGTCATAGATTAGGGACTTTTGCTACATTTGTCATTTGGAGCTTTCTAGATCTAGGGAGAGAATCTAGAGAGAGAAAGTGATTCAAGGTGCTTGTTCTTGTTAGATTTCTAATAGAATCACGTTTATATTACATCGTGTGTTTTAGGTCGCGTTCGTGTACGGATTCCGCACGTTTCACGTTCGTTTCGTAATCGTTTTGGAGTCAAAACCGGTCCTACAAGAGGTAACCGTGATCGTGGCAATCCCGCGAATGAAGACCCATTCTTCAATATCGATGATTTGAGGAACGCAGTCCCCGATGGTGAACCATATAGTGTTCCTGGTTACCAATCGCCAGAACACGTGAGTATTCGCTCGGAGTATTCGGATGACGGTGGGAATTACAACGAGCGGGTTGAAGATGACTTTTGGGAAGATGATAACGTGAGGGACTTTCATAACGCTCGGGGGTTTGAGTATGAGAACTTCGGCTATCAAAATGCTAATTTTGTGGGAAACAACGAAGGTTATGGTTATGGAAATGTCCGCCAGCCACGAAACAATAATCCAAGGAACCGGGATGACGGTTATTACAACAATAACAACAATGCTAACCGTAACCGGATTCCCCAATTCGTGGGGGGTGGTAATCAAGGTGGAGATAGAAGAGGTGACCGAAGGGATAATCGAAGGCCGGTTGATCAAGAAATGAACGGCCCGCGTCGTCATCAACAACCCCCGCGGGGAGTAAATGACCGTTTTAGGCCGGTGGTCACCGACAATGACTCTCCAATAGTTTGTGAAAGAAGGATGTTCGATTGCAAGCCCCACTACATCAACATACTTCCCCACTTCAATGGGAGGTCCAATGATGAACCGTACACTCATTTGGCGGAGTTTTCGTCTATATGTAGCACTATCGGGGGGCATAATTTTGCATTGGAGGAGGTCAAGCTTCGCTTATTTCAGTTTTCGCTAAAAGATAAAGCAAAGCAATGGTTTCTTACACTTCCGGCGAATAGTATTCGCACATGGGCTAAATGCAACAAGTTTTTCTTGACGAATACTACTCAATGGCGAAGACCGACGATGCTAGAGATGAAATTCGGTCTTTTCGCCAACTTTCGAGTGAACCATTACATGAAGCATTCACTCGATTCAAGGAATTGATCCGGAAGTGCCCACATCATCAAATCGAAAGGTGGGAGTTGGTTAAATGCTTCGTGAGGGGTTTGGATGATGAGACGTGGAACCGCCTTGAATCGACCAGCAATGGAACTCTATTAAGCAATCACGAGGATGACGATTGGGAGTTCCTAGAAAGAATGAGCAAGAGATCAAAGGCGAAAGAGTCGGCCGACCGAGCCAAAAAGCACCCCACCTCAAGGTCTTGGCCCGATCGTGATGTGAATTCTAAGGATCGAATTGAAACGTTAGAGCGGGAGTTGGCTCGCATGAAGAAAAGAGAAGTGAATGCGGTGCAATACGCCGTATGTGAGGAATGCGGAGACATCGGTCATCGGACCGAGAATTTTCAAGCCACCGTGGAGGTGAATCAAGTGTATGGGGACCGAAGGCAATATGACATGAACTCCAACACTTATCACCCCGGGTTGAGGAACCATCCTAACTTTAGGTATGGTAATTCCTCTAACCAAATGATCCCGAATTTCCAATCGGGAAATCAAGGTGGGTATTCGCACCAAACTCGCCAAAGAGGTTACAACCAAGATGGTCACGGGTCGACGAATAATCAAGAAGGTGGTGGTGATTTGAATGCAAAGATGGATGTAATGCTTTCGATGATGCAAGAGTCCAAGAAAGAGAATGGAATTCGGGACAAATCGCATGAAGCATTAGCAAAACAAGTGGGCCAACTTGCGGAGGAAATGGCTCAAATGAGGGGAAGCATGGGAAAGCTCCCAAGTGACACTACAGTGAACCCGAAGCATCAAGGTTCAAACACAAGTAACGTGAGAAATGCACGCGTTAACGCGGTAAGTATTCTTTTAAATGATGAAGTTTGTAGTGTTGAAAGCATTCCACCACCACAATTAGTTGATGGTGTAGTGGAAAATATAAATGATGAGCTAGAAATTGAAAATGAACAAGAAACGACTTCACAAAGTAAAATTGAAAATGTAACTAAAAAAACTTTTTGTGAAAATTGTTTAAATCAACTTAACCCGATTAATGCATCAAAATTTGAAGAACGGTGCCCACCAAAGGACGAGAGGTGGGAAAATTTTAAACAAGCAAAAATTAATTTACCGTTACTCGATGACATTAAAAAGGTTCCGGCTCATGTGGAATGCTTAAAGGAGTTAAGCATCGAAAAACGGCACAACAAATTACCCAAACCGGTTGATTTGATATCTCATGTTAGTGCCGTTCTATCGAGTGCCCTTCCTCAAAAAGCTCAGGATCCAGGAGACCCTCTTATTCCAATTCAAATTGGAACCTTCAAAATTGAGAGGGCGCTCCTCGATCTTGGAGCTTGTGTGAGCATTTTACCCGGGATTTTGTATGACCAATACGATTTTAGTCCATTAAAAAATTTGATACTCCCGTGGTATTGGCCGATCAGACTCCCACGCATCCAAGGGGGATGGTGGAGGACGTGATTGTTAAGGTGGATGATTGCTACTACCCAGTTGACTTTTTGGTAGTAGACTATGTTGGGTGTGTTGAGGACACCCAACCGGTAGTTATCTTGGGTAGACCGTTCTTGGCAACTGCTAATGCCATAATAAATTGTGCAACGGGAACGGTAAGCATGAAGTTTGGGGACCGTGAATTAAATTTAAATGTTTTTTTCCAAATTTCACTTACCCGCTCGGAGAGGATAAGTGTCCTAAAAAGGACATGAATCCAAACAAAAAGGTGTGTGCTATGGTTGGTAGGTTTGGAGAAACAAGGAAGAAAACGGTCAAGAAAAAGAAGGCGAAAAAGTCACATCTAGAAAAGAAGAAGGAAGAGGAGGAGAGGAAGAAGGCGAAAAAGTCACCTCTAGTTCTTACACATTGAGGACAATGTTTACCTCAAGTGTGGGGATGGGGGAGTAGTAAAAGTTTTTTCGATTTTGACCCGTTCATTTAAACATTACACATTGAGGACAATGTTTACCTCAAGTGTGGGGATGGGGGAAAATTTCAAAAATTTTTCAAAAATGTCTTGTTTCGAAAGCGATCTTAAAGCATAAGTAACTAAGTCAACGAGGGATGGCACAACCCATTTGGTCTTTTGTCATGGTCAAGTTCAAATTAATAGCATGACGGGTATTTAGCGGGTGATTATTTGGGAATAATCCGCTAAAGAAACTAGCATTTTATGCATATCACATATCATACCCTTATACGTGAGTTTTTGAGCCACTTTTATATCATAGATTTACATATACATGTTTCTTTGTTTGAGTGGACCATTAGTCGCGTATTGTAGAACTTGCAACTTTGGATACGTTCGAGACCATAGACCAAATACAAGCACGAGAATGATTAAGGCATTAGGTAAACCTTTTCCGTTTACACCATTTATATATCCTTACCCAAAAATTATCCCTTAGTAGCCAATTTTGAGCCTAACCCTTTCGTTTGACCACCCTTTGGCCCACAACCTTAAACCTTTTTGTTTTTAACCTGTGTGATGGAAATTCGATTATAGGAGTCAAGTTTGTATAGTTGTTTGTTTGTTTGCATATAAAAAAAAGAGAAAAATCAGAAAATGTTATGAAGAAGACGAGAAAATTGTTGAGAAAAGAACAAAAATATGTGTTCTTAGTTGAGAAATAAAAGGCCAAAGCTTGTTGCCTTCTAGTTTGATATTGGTAGTTAGTTGTGCGTAGATTAGTTGTTTTGTAATAAAAGTCGAATTTTCATCACCTTAGCCACTTTAAAATATCCTATTTCCTACCCTTAGCCTAGCCCCGTTACAACCCTTACAAAGACCTTATGACTTGTGCTTAGTATCCGTGTTCAGTGGTGGAGAATGATTGAGTTGCAAGCCTATGCGGGTACGTGTTCTAATCGGTTTTGAGCGAGTAGTCTTTGAAGTGCTAATACATTATAAACATTAGCCAATTTACAAGCCGAGTGGAGAGAACATTGTGAGGGATGTGTATGAATTGTTGGTTTCGAGGGCGGGTTAATCTTGGATAACCATTTTATATGTGAATTCACTTTACCGTTAAATATGTTAAAAAATGTAAAGAGTTTGAACTTTAGCATGACAATAGACCTTAACCTTCGTCTCGGGAATGGGGAGTGTATTCGTTGTTCGACCCACGTGAAAATGAAAAACAGATTTGCTTGAGGGCAAGCAAAAGACAAGTGTGGGGATGTGATACGTGGTTGAAAACCGGTGATCGTTTATGCTTAAGTTGATGTTTTTACATAGCTTTTAATCTTGAATAGCCTACTTTTAATGGGATTTTTGTTTTACAGGTCTAAAAGAGTTTAAGGAGCTAATCGGGAGCTTTACAGAGCACCGGGAGCGAACGGGATCAACCGGGGATGTGAAATGAACAAAACCGGGTTAATCACGAAGATTGGATGTGTTTTGGGGGATGTTAATGGATTTAAAATGAATATATTGGAAGATGGCATGATAGAGGGCTGAATTAAGAGTACGTGGGTGAAAACGGTGCGTAAAACGGAGCTATAACGAAGAAGTTATGAAGAAAACAGTTTCGGACAAAACAGGAAAAACTAGAGGCCGTCGAAGACGGGCTCTAGGTCGTCGCCGACGGGCTCTAGAAAGTCCCGTCGTCAAAAAAATGCCCGTAAACAGCCAAACAAGCCGTCGGGTGATTTCAGCAAATGGGGAGGCCGTCGGGGACGGGTCCCAGGCCGTCGGCGACGGGTTGTGGTTTCCTGAAACGCGAAAATTGGGTATCTTTGATATAGGAACGATTCTAATTGGTCTTGGGGCCATTGAAGTCGTAAGTTACACTTCTTCTTGAGTTTTGAAACCATTCTTGGAGCCATTACCTGGTATCTAACATCTACCATTCCATCTACCTTCGTGATCACAACCCGAATTCATCAAGAATCGTGACCATCATCATCTTTCACAATCATCATCCAACAAACCCTAGTTCATCCAATCATCATTCCTTTCACCTTTATCATCCACCAACACCCTAATCCTCATCCTTCTACCATTCCACAAGATTCAAGATGATTTGCTTCGCATCCCAATCATCCGGTAATCAAGCTTCTTCAATCATGGGCGGCTAATCATCTCGGTTTCACCCCGGTGTAGGTAGTTGTTAATTTAGGGTTTCGAATTGTTTATTGCTTCAACTTTGTGACAATTTGTGTTTGATTTTTGAAACCTTTGATAATAGTGTTACATTTGTTACGAATTAGTAAATTTTCGAACGATGTTAAAAGTTATGACTTTGCGAAATGGTGATATGTAATTGTGTATTGTCGTGGTTAGGATTTACTTGTGTTGATTAGAAAGTGTATTCTTGTCCGTTCTTCGGGACGTTGATAGTTATTAGCACCTAAGTCACGGTACACTAAATCCGTTAATTGAATGCATTTGAGTTGAATCTAAAACTTGTAGAAAACCTAGGTTAGCGATTACCGAAACCGGGTGTGATTCCTTTTTCTTATTATTGTTCTAGTAACCAATTTTCTCGTAATCATTAATCTTTAGTTGTTAATCAATTTAATCTATTCACTTAGTCTAAACTCACATCTCTTAATTAAAGAAAAACACAAAGAAATTCTAGTAAGCTTCATAATATGTGACATTCTTCATAATTCAATCGAATCCACACACAAACCACATACTCTTCGTGGTTCGACCCCTCACTACCACTAGCTATTTGTTAAGGGTAATTAGGGCATATAAATATTATCTTTGACCGGAGCGCGACACTTCGATCAAGGATCCACCATGTTGGGACACAAAGCAGCTAATTCATTCGACCTCTTAGTATACGCTTCGATCTCGGACCCCGTCATCTTTAGATCGTAAAACTCCACCTCTAGCTTGTGAATGTCATCATGATGACAATACTCCTCTTTGATCAGATCCTTAAAGTCGTTCCATGGGGTGGCATTAGCAGCTGCCAAACCTAGCATTTGCACTTGTGCATTCCACCAAGTTAACGCACCGCCTTCAAGTGTTCCCGTAGCAAACTTTACCCTACTGGCAACAGGGCATTCACACATTTCGAAAACAGATTCGATCTTCTCGAACCAGTGGAGAAGATCTATGGCTCCTTCTGTGCCATTGAAGGTACTTTGTCGACAATCCATGAAGGTCTTGAATGTACATACGGGAGGCTCAGCATGCTGACCTGTCGTGTGAGAAAGAAAAGATAAGGTTAAACACGAGAGTTGGTTCACGAGAGTAGGATCTAAACATCCTAGGATTGGTCGAAGTAGCAGGCTGTACCTCCTGCTTGAGCTGCTGCGAGAGCCTCAGCAACTCGTTCGTTGATTAGGGCCGTCAACTAGGCCTGAGTTAAGTTGAGATGTCAACTCATGATCTTCACATCGAGAAAAGCACAAGTAAGAACGGTGACGTGGGGGTGTAAAAAGTATAGGACGACAGAAGAGAGCAAGCATACAAGGTTTCAGGCAGACAGTTGTTACACTAAGCATACCATGAACAATGCACTACGTAAACTAACAGGCAGGCAATACAAACATAAACTATATTACCTATAATGTTGAGTCTTGCACGTGGAGCGAAGCGTCGTTGTGGATCGTTGAGCACTGAACAGGTTATAGTCTGGTTTTTATCAAAAGCTTTTCCCCTTTTTAAAACCAGGTTCACTATAACCAATGGCTCTGATACCAATCTGTCACACCTCTAAAAATCCACAAGCGGAGTATCACCGCAGGGAGCGTGACTGACCAGGATCCAGCCACCAATCATATTGAACAATAAAATTTAAATAATAAAAGTCCAAACCAAACAATATAATTAGTGTCAAAACAATTCATCAAAGCTTAAGTTATCAGCGGAAGCTTAAGTTCAAAACCCAAAAACACAAGTTTAAGGTTCATAAGTTTATCATGAACACTCAATGGTCCATGTTCCACAACGACCTCCTCCATGCAAGCTCCTGCTAAGTACCTAACGACCTGCAAGGCATGTAACAATGAATCAACAACAATGTTGAGCGAGTTCACAGTTGGTTGTCCATTTTAATGTTGTTCCAAAAACCATAAGTTATTTCGAAAACCATGAGTTACCTAGTTCCTTGTTTCCCAAACCATAACCAGTGGGGGCTTCCCCATGTTAACCACTAGACCCATTACCATATCGACTACTGACTGTAGTTATGTTTATGTGCCCTACGTCAATGTCTATCATCATTGACTAGTGCCCAAGTCCATTAGTCCACGCCCGACCTCTGCGGCACGGTGTGATGCTTGTCAAACCTAATAGCGCTATTTAACTAACGACCCGTTCGCCATTGGCCCAGCGATTAAGTCGATATAAAAATAAGGGACTTAATGATAGAGTTTTGTCTAGTGTCATTCAATGTTGTCACCCTTCAGTTAAGAGGGTGGGAGTACGTATTCTGCCCAAGGAGAATACGCAGGTTTCCTTAGTATACATTAACCCATTCCCAAACCACCGGGAATCCCATGCCTTGTAGAAAGGGTGAACTCACCTTAGATTAGCTCGGCAGATAAATAAGAAAGGTCACTTGAGCTAATTGGGGTCAACCACATCATAACATGGTTACCATACAAGTCAGGTCTAGGTTCAAGTAAATCACGTATGTTTACACATAAACTCACAGGTTACATACACAGATTATTCATGGCATACACATAGAATCACGTCAAATGATTAACATCACATATCATACTCAATAGTACCACTTATGTATAAGGCCTAATTGTGTGATTCAAGTGTTGGGCTATTGAGGTTGAGCGAGCCCAATCGTTTTGTGCGATCAGCACTGTCTTGTGCGATCCACAGCCTGTTGTGCGATCATGCTTAAAAGAGTTGTACTGTATGCTTTTAATAGTGGCACTATATGTAATACTAGCTTGTGCGACTGACTTGTACGATCAGGGACTTGTGCGTTTTGGCTTGTGCGATCAGTTATATGTGGCCGTAATTTTATGGATTCAGTTACACATTCCATGATTACACGATTTTCAACAATCAATTTTCAATCAATTAACATAAACCTAAGCATAATCAAATCACCAATTTACATATGATCAGACACAAATCAAACACCTATCAATTAATTTACTTAGAACTCTAACCTAATCATGAACAACCACTATCATTTAAATCAAATTGGATTAATCAGAATGTTCATTACATCAAATGTTCATCACCATTAGATCATTCATTCATACCGTTTATACATGTCCTCAAACAACATCCAACATGCGAACCGTTTACTACCAATTCTACATCCTCGGCCGATATCAATCATGTTACAATATTAGATCTAACTGTTAATTATCACAAGGTGTTTATCAAGAATCCCTCTATCATACCGTGCTACTTATTAGCATCAAGTAAAACGAGATCAAACACTTAACAATATTATCATTCAATCAAGTTATAACAATAATCAATGTCAAGCAATAGTAATCATATACTAACCGAATGCGAGGTAGGAATCACAAAGACCTCGAGAGGATTAAGATAGCTGTCGGCTTCAAGGATGAAAGGCTGTTACCGTCGCACAAGAGGAAGGAGAAGAGAGAGAGAGCTAGGGTTTGGTGTATCTTCTTGTGTTTGCTAAAAAAATGAGAAGCAAGACTCCCTAAGGAGTATGTGTATGCGTATAAGATGAGTGGGCCGAACCCTTCTTTGGGCTACCCTTGGTCTCGAGTTCAAGCAAAGTGGCCGAGAAGAGTGTGCATGACAAGGGACAACTTGTGCGGCCCAAAAGGGTTTGTGCGATCGGTCTTATGTTGTGCGACCAACATACAATATTCACATTACAATCACATAATCATAACATAACATTCCATTGCAAACAAACACATTAGTTAATCACATAACGTTCATATAGATTACATCAAAGTACAACGGAAGGTTCTAAAATACGAGTTGTCACAATAATCACTTAAATATATCCATTTCTGCAAAAACATCTTTAACCAAAAACGCCAACTTAACCAAAACGCCAAAAATGGCAACAATCGTTTCGTGGAGATACACTCTGGCAATAAGGCGATTCGTCCTTCGTTTTGACAACAGAAGGAGGGTGTATGTTAAGACGGTCAGGGCAATTTTGAAGATGGAAGAAGAGGTACAGAGGGGTATCTTATCCCTTGGCATCGCTCTAGATAACGAATGCCATGAAACACATATGCTTATGAAAGCATTAACCAGGAAATTTGGACCAATCAAAGCAGATGTGAAGCCGGACCCAGTCATGACATCATGGCGTTTTGATGATGAAACAGACATGGTGACCGTTATATACGACAACGGAGAGCAGGAAGTCTATTGGCTTGAAAACATCATGACAAAGCAGGGTCTTGGTTTCATGGAAGAATTGCATAACGCCACTTGTACGAACACAGAAATGGACTCAAAATTGGAGTTAATGCAAGACATGTTCAAGTGGAGGCTTCAGAATCTTCAGGAACAAGAAGCCGATGAAGGTGAAGGTGAAGGTGATGACATGGATGAAGATCCAGATGAAGACTACGAGGAAGAAGATGACGCAAGTGATGGATACTTTTCGGATAAAGTACTTTTTGACGAAGGGTTTTAATTTTTTTTCCTCTTTTTTTTTCTTCTGTGTAATCTTTTTTTTTTAAGTTAATTAAATGATATATTTATCTCTTTATTAGCAAAACGCCAAAAAAAATACTAAAAAGGTTATTCCTTACAAAACGCCAAAAATAACAAAAAATATTTTTCCTGCTTAATATTTTATTTTCTCCATTATTGTATTTTGTCATCTTGGTCTGCATAACGCCATTTAAAAAAACGCCAAACTTAGAAGATGGGACGTGTCTATCACCTATAAAACTGATAAAAGCTGATCAAAACAGTAAATACAAAAACAGTAACTGAAAAAGACGGTTACTTTATTACTATCATTTATTACAATAAAAAAATCTCGCCTAAACTACGCGCCAAAAAAACTACTATAAGAGAGGGGTCTATACACAATGAATTGATCACACCCAGAAAAACAAACGCCAGATCCTCTAGAAACCACTCACTTTAAAACGCCAAAAAATGTTAGTTAAAATAACCACAGATAGCAAAGCTTTCACTGAATGGATTCTTCTTCTAAGGGGATTACCTCAATAATATTTTGCTGAATGAAATGGACAAATATTCAAGAAAAAGAGACTGATGACAATGATATGCCATCATGTGAGCTTTGTTCTTGATGAATATCGGCATGGAATAAAGGGATCAACACAAGTGTAAAATGCTATTTTGGACTCCATTATTACAAATAGCATTAAACAAGAGTTGATCTTTAATGACATGCCACCAAACAAGAATATCACACCAAAAAACATGAT
The DNA here is from genome assembly GCA_030545235.1 of Helianthus tuberosus. Lineage (NCBI taxonomy): Eukaryota > Viridiplantae > Streptophyta > Magnoliopsida > Asterales > Asteraceae > Helianthus > Helianthus tuberosus. The sequence continues at coordinate 15,255 of JARYGA010035334.1, read as the reverse complement.
GCCACCAAGCAGCTTCATCTGAAAAATACGGGGTTTATGTAGGAAAGTTGTCATCTAGCTAAGGTATTCAAAAGGTTAAAAACGCCAAAAACAAATTCAAGAAGAAGGAGTTGATGACAGTGAAGATTTGGAAGTGAAATTAGATTACCATTTTTAATTTTTTTTTTCTTTTTCATTTTATATTGTTTTTGTTATAAAGTTATCTGTTGTTTTGTTATCTAATTCTCTACAAATAAAATACATTATTATATAAAACGCCAAAAACTACAAACAGCAAAACGCTAGAAGTGTGAAAACTGTGAGAACGGGTGCCGGCAAAGCAACTTGTCAAATGTATTAAACGCCAAAAAATTCACTAAGCGCCAAAAAAACATTTATTCTTGTTGTTAACTTTTGATAATATTAATGAATCGTAGTGAATTATTATACAAAACGCCACATAAAACCCAAAAAAATTGACCAGAAAACGCTATAAAGCCAAAAAATTATCTATGTGACACAAAAACAATTAATTCAACGCCAAAAAGTTTAATAAATACAATTAACGCCAAAAATATCATAGACGCCAAAAAAATATTATACCGTGTTGGGAAAAAAAAGAATATTGAAAAGACAAAAAAAAAACCCTCGAACCCTGATCAAGACCCGCGCCACGTGTTGGGCCAGGTTGCGTTCTCACACATTTAAGCGTTTTCTCATGATCCCGTTCCTATACATACATATATATATATATATAGGGTAAGGTTCATGCGCGAACCACCTTTATTGCGAGAACCGCGAGAACCAAAGTGAACACAACCAAAAATAGCTAAAAAAACTAAAAAAATCTAACCCCCACCCCCCCCCCCCCCTCCCAAAACCTAAACCCCCCCCCCCCCCCACCCCTCCCCCCAAAACCTAAACCCCCCTCCCCCACCCCCCCAAAAACCTAAACCCCCCCCCCCCCCCACCCTAAGCTAAAATGCTAAAAACTAAACCCCCAAAAAACCTAAAAAAAAAAAAACACACAAAAAAAAATATTAATATTTTTTACATTAAAATCGCTAATTTTAGTAGCAGAAATTTTTTTTTGTTTTAAAAAAAAACAAATTTTAATTTTTTTTTTTTTAATTTGTGTGTTTTTTAGCTATTTTTTTTTGTGTTCACATTGGTTCTCGCAATAAAGGGTGGTTCCTAACGGATCCTTCTCCTATAGGGTAGAGTTCAAGAGTGAACCATATTATTTTTGTGAACAAAATGAACAAATCTTGTCCATTGATTTAAGAGATCTTGAGATTTATAATAATGACAATTTTCTAATTATTTATGTGTGGAAAATAAATGAAAAGGTATAAGGGTAAATTGTTAACTAGTTCTCTTTCCAATTAAATATTTAATTACATTCTCTCTCTTCATTTCTCTCACCAATTAATTTATTAATTTAAAAATAAACACAATTACTATTCAACCAACCTGTTTTATACACATGCGTATATCCATTACACATGCGTATATCCGTTACACATGCGTACATATGTAATTTGAATAATACATATGTGTACTTTGAGTATCCAATACAAGTACATATGTGTATAAACCATTTATTAGTTCTGTTTGTATATATTTTATACACAATTTCTATTTAGCCAAACTGTTTTATACACATATGTATATCTTTTTTATACACATACGTATACATGTAAATTAAAAAGTACATATATGTATAACATCACTATGAATGGAATGTATTGAACAAAAGATGAAAATTTTTTTAAGGAAAAGACACATTATTACATATAACCATCTTCATACTTGATGTCAAATATTCGAACTATTTATACAAAAAAAATTAAAAAGTGAGAATTAGTATTTATTGATGATAAACAAATTAAAAAAACAATTTTATTAAAAAGAAACAAGTTTTAGTGTATTACCAGATGGTGCTTGTATATGGTATGACATTTATCTTTTTTATTAAAAAGAAACAGATGGTAAAATCTTTACAATCTTATTAGTAAACTGAACTCAATTGAAAATCTTATTGATGATTTCTTCATTTTCATTAATTTAAATTTAAATCTATACCCCTTGTATTATAAACTATGTAATAAAAAAAATTACGAATGCTATTGATGCGAAATTTTTTTATATTCTTATTAGAAGAGAAGATATGGTGTTAAAGATTATTTTACCTTACTTCCCATATTTACTTGAGAGGCCATTGGGACAAAATAAAAAAAAATTCGTTGCTTTTTTCCAAACTCCGCATGCACTACTAATTATTAATAACATAATCATCATCCAAGGAAGTTGGAAAATGAGAAAATGTAAATATGTCATGAGAAAAATGTATAATCTCTACAAAATAGGAAACATGTAACTGAAATCAAGAATTAAAACAAAATGATTTAAATAGGAAACGTGTAACTGAAATCAAGAATTAAAAAAAAATGATTTAAATATAATTTATGAAAATTAAAGGTAAAATTACAATCCTATCCTTTTAATCAAAAAAACAAATGGATGACTGAGATTAGTTCACTCTGTTCACAAACAATAACGTTGTTCACTCATGAACCTAACCCATATATATATATATATATAGAGAGAGAGAGAGAGAGAGAGAGAGTGTGTGAAAAAGGGTGTGGGAATATCATTAAGGTAGTGTTTGGTATGCAGGAATGAGAGACGGAACGAAATGGATTATTACGAGAGAACGAAGAAAATGGTGTTTGGTTGATCAATAGAATGAAACCACTCATTTAATAAGACATTTCATTCCCTCAAAATCATTTCATCCACCCTCCATCGATGTCACAACTATCGCCGCCGCGGCCACCCACCACCACCATCGACGCCACAACTACCCCGCCGCCGCCACCAACCACCATCGACGGTCGCCGCGGCCGCCACCCCCGTCATCGCCACTCGCCATCGCCACCACCACCCGTCGCCTCCTCTGCCACCACTGCCACCTATAACAACCCACAATCACTACCACCACCCGTCGCCACCTCTGCCACCACTGCCACCTATAACAACCCACAATCACTACCACCACCACTCACCGTTGATTTTATTGTTTCGTTTTTCTTGGTTACCAAACGATACACAATAATAATTTATTTCATTTCCACATGGTAACCAAACAAGATATGAAATGGTAATTATCCATTGCATTGTCCATTCCATTTTTTCGTCAATTCCATTACCCTATACCAAACAGAATCCGTTGAAAAAAAATTATTAGAATTTCACAAAAGTTCAATTGAGATTTCAGATTTGAGATCAATAACTTTTGCTAGAATACGTGTGGTCAATTACTTGCTTATTTCTTTAGAAATTTTTGGTTCATTTAGTTTCTAGGTTCATCCGATTTTATACCCAATTTTGTGTGGTGAGTAATTATTTCTTGACTTATCATATGTTCATACTTAATGCAAAACGTTAACTTTTAATTGCTAATGTATCAATGTTTATCGATCACTTAAAATTTTAACTAATATTTTAGTATATTTACCTTTTAAAAAATAATTCAATAAAAAACACGCCTTTTGAGTTATTATATCAAAATTGTTTAAACTCTACATTATTTGGCAATAAAGCTAAAAACTTGAAAATAAGATATACAGTGCTGGTTACCAATATTAAAAAAGTTGAATCAGATTTACAACAAATTAAACAACATATCACAAAAAAGAAAAGGAAAATAGAAAAGTTAGTATATCATATTTAAGAAAATTAATTTTTTTTTTTTTTGTTTACACAAAAACACAAGACCCCCTCTTCACATATATATATGAATCTAATTCCATTAATAATTGCACACAAAACCTTCATTTCCTCCCTCTCTCAATCTTTCTTACACACATACTTAGTGTGTACATACATGCAAATTGCAGAAAAGGGTAGAAATGGAATTAAAAATGAATTGTACCCTCTTTCTAGTTCATATTTTGGGTCTGTTTGCGGTTGTTTACGGTGATAGAGGGCTTGTAAGTCCATCTAAGTTAGAAATGTTTGTGGATAAAATTCCAGATATGCCCCGGATCAAAGGCTATGATGTTGTTCATGGGGTTCCTGTTTCCAAGAGTCTCCAAATCTCCATGTTTCAGAAGTACTGGGTATGTCTTTCTTTCTTTCTTTTAGATTATTATTATTATTATTATTATTATTATTATTATTATTATTATTATTATTATTATTATTATTATTAATCATTGTTATATTATTATTGTTATGTGTTTGTTTGTGTACATGTTGCTTCATTTTTTGTACTACCTTATTGTGTTGGAAACTCAAAAGTCTGCAACAACTTTCTAAGATGCCTCATATTAAATGTTTATTCTTTTCCAACAACGTTTCAAGCTAAATTTTAATATGTTGATATGTTTTTTTTTTATAAAAATCGTTGAATATAAAAATTTTATACCGATAAAATTATCGTAGATTTTAAAGTGAAACTTTTATGTAGTTTATTCCAATGTTACTTTTCCAATTGTCCTGTAGCAATAAAGTTTATTTTAATTTACAAAGTTCTTATGTTCATCAATTTCTATGACAATTGGTGTGCAAAGCATGTGATTTTTAAAGCTTCATTATAAAATACTTTTGATATAAGTTCTACATTGACAATACTATGGTAGAGCTCGACACCGTACCCGTATCAAATTGCCAATCCCATAAATAAAAAAAAATGAGTATTGGTACCATACCATACTGAAAGTACCTATTCTAAAAAAAAAAAAAAAAAAAAGTGAATACATAATATGGCCTGGTATAGACGTATAGTACCAGTACCAGTACCAAGTCAGTTTTAGTACCGAATACTATTTGCTCATCCTTAGGTAGCTATAGATATGCTGATTAATTTGTTGATATGAACATAACTCGTTTAACTAAAATGTAACTTTGTGTATTAATTAGTTGATATGAACATAACTCTTTTAACTAAAATATAACTAGATCAACTTATAAAACCACTAGATTAATTCAAAGTATTATGAGTTTGATATGATATTATTAACCAAAAAAAAAATATTTGATATGATGTTTTTTGCAATATGGAAAATCCACGACCTTAAATGCTCACCTTTCAAATAAACCATTATAACTTGATGGTTTAAATAAACCATTATAACTTGATAGTTTAAATAAACCATATATAAATTGTGTATTAAATTTCTTCTTTCGGCCGTTCAAAAAAAAAATGCACATATGCAATTTCTAAAGGTGATGTGACTATTTCAGTCATATTTGCTCATTCGACAAAGATATCTTTCATTATCATCATGATACAATGTTTTGAATAATTAGTATGTATTGGTGGAGGATCTAGACTTTGAGACTTAAAGAAACAAAAATTAAACATTTACCTTTATAATCTTACAAAACTTAAAATAAAAAGTATCCAAATGAAACAGTTGTTATTTCTTATTCCTCTCTGTAATAATTTTAAAAATATATATACAAACAAATTTGTATAACCTACATATTTGGATACAAAAATATAATATTTTTTTTAAAAAGAATGAACAATTTAAATTTCTTCTTTTGTTCACCTATTAATTATTACTAATATTATATGATAATTCTAACCTGTATATATCATGTATATCAAAACATATAGCTATAAAATGGTGTGCTCGACAATAAAATGGTTGAGAGTTCAAAACATAGTGTGTGAGTGCAATGTATTTATCTAGAAAATTTAGAAATGTTGTTAAAGAAATAGGGTGAGGATTAAATAGGAAGTTTATTTTGTTTAGGAATGATAGAAAGCAATAAGATTATGACATGTGTCAAAATTTAAAATAAAGAGGAAGGGTATTTTAGTCAATCGTATCCTTTCTTCTTCCTTCTTCTCTCCAGTAAGTTCAAAACCCACCATTTTCAAAACCTACCATCTTCAACCATTTCTTCACTTTCTATCTCAATAATCACTACATTATAGTGTGATTTTCGTCACCAATCAATGAATCAAACACCCGATCAATGTGTTCTTCAGCTTTTTTAAAGAAAACCCAGTTTAATTTCATACAAAATCTCGTTTTTCCTGTGATTTTGAAGATAATCACTCGATCCGTTCGATTCGATCGCTGATAAGTGTTTCTATCATTCAAATTTCATCAATCGTTGAAGAAACCGGCTTCGATCCATGTAAGAAATTCTTTAATTTCATGTTTACGATCTGGGTTTTTGATTTAGTCATTGCGTTTTACGATCTTGGCGGGGGTCCGGGGGCAGCGCCCCTGGTAGCGGGGTCCCAGGGGCAGCAGCCCCTGGCAGGTAAAACACATTTTTATATGTTTTCAATCCATTGCGTTTTAGAAAGTACACTTTCTTTTGTGTTTTTAGGCTATTGTGTTTTAGAAATAAGACATATATTTGTGTTTTCTGGCAATTGCGTTTTAGAAATAAGACATTTCTTTGTGTTTTTGGTGCATTGCGTTTTAGAAAAATGTCATTTTTTAGGTTTTTTTTCCATTGCGTTTTACGCAACTGTGTCTTTTTCCATTGCGTTTTACGCAACTGGGTTTTCAAAAAAAATTTCGAAAATATAGCAATAGTATACTCGTTTTAAAGATAAAAACGCTCGTTTTTTTGTGCAATTTTTATAAAAATAATAATGTCGTATGAAAGAGTTATTAACGTTTAAAAAATGGGGGGATTTGGAGGAGATGGAAACTATTGACTTGACTAGAATGCCCCTGAACAAACTCACGCGCCTCCTTTTTTTTCTTTCAATTTCACCCATTTAATCTTAGCCATTGATTAAGTAAATGGATTGTCAAGATTATTTTCTAGGCTTGCTACCCAAATAAACTTGCTATTATATCTTAACCCTAAAGAAGTATGCCGGATTATTTTTAGTATGCTTTATTAATAATAATAATAATGATGACGAAGCAATAGTGGATCATAGTCAAAACTTCTAATTATAACCTTGTAGATAACAAAATATATATTGCATTTGCTAAGAATAGTTTTTTTTTTAACTCTTCTTTTCGAAAAAAAAACCTATACAAATTTTTTTTTAATTTTGTTTGTTTGAATATTGTGTATCAAAAAGTGGGTCCCTACACCCTTATGGCTCTTTTTTGTTCTTTTCCTCTCCAAGTAAATAAAATTCACAATATTCTAAAAGAGTTAAATGCTTGGTTGTTCCATGTGGTTTGCAAAAATTGCAGACTTGGTCCTATTGGTTTACTAATTACACGTGTCGTACTAAAACTTATCAAAAACGAACCCGCTTGGTCCCTAGCCCTAACATCAATTAAATATCTCTGTTAAAACACCCCATGTGCTTGACACGTGAGAGTAATTTGGTCATTTCAGTTCAGCCAATTATAAAAAGAGTTAAATACCTTATTGGTCTCACCCCACCCCCTTCTTCCCCAAACCACCACCACCATTTCAGAAGTTAGAGAAGCTAGTCCAAACCGTAACTGAACACCCCTGATTGGAGCATTGACAACTTTTTCCCCTTTTAATCTCTGCTTCTTCACATCCATACTTTTAGGCAATTGCATGATCAAGAGCCATAATTTCATAGCTTCTAATTATAACTGAGCCATAGTCACTTCAAATTTTTATGTAATATGGATCTTGAAATGAAACAGAATATAGAAGAACTAAAGCACTCACTTTGGTTAACAACAATGGAGCTTGAAGCAAACAGAATAAGGGTCCAAGAACAGATCAAAGCGAGAGATGATCAATTAAGTCAACTCAAACATCTTCTCAACTACCAATCCCTCTTAGACAAACTTCTTCTCCAACACCAATTCCACCACAGCTTTGCCACACTCCGGTGTTTCATGTGTTGAAGATGACCCCATCAGTGAAGAGAGCTTTGAAAATCCAGTGCAGGTGCCACAGGTGCCGACGAAGTGGTTTGGACTAGCTTCTGTAACTTCTGAAATGGTGGTGGTGGTTTGGGGAAGAAGGGGTAGGTGGGATATTTAACTCTTTTTATAATGGGCTGGACTGAAATAACCAAATTACCCTCACATGCCAAGCACATAGGGTGTTTTAACAGAGATATTTAACTGATGTTAGGGCTAGGGACCAAGCGGGTTCATTTTTGACAAGTTTTGGTACCACGCGTGTAATTAGTAAACCACTAGGACCAAGTCTGCAATTTTTGCAAACCACAAGGACCAACCAAGCATTTAACTCTATTCTAAAATAAATTTATTACAACTTAAAAACTTATTATTTAAATTATGGTTCGAAAATAAAATACATAATAGTGATAGGTAAACAGGCAACAAGTTGCGCCGGAATCCTATTTTGAATTGCAAAACCAATCCTACTGAAAACAACACTCTAGTTCTTCGGCATCGAGAAATTGTTGTCCACGACTTTATGCATTCTCTTCAAGAAATCAAAAGCTTCATGGGCAAGGGATACAAATGTATCAAAAGCAAAGAAAATGAAAACATGTTGATTCTCAGCACAAGCTTGCTCATACTTAATAACTTTCCCGTATTAAAAAAAACTAATTAAAAATAATATATCCATGCATAACTTTATTAACAAACACTTTTATATCATAGGCATTAAAGTACCAGATATAATTTTATGGGTTGAGTTATAATACAAAAGATTTAAAAATAAGAAGGGTAAGAAAGCACCAGATAGTGACAAGTGTCCTATGAGTAATTAAATGTAAAGGGTAATTTTGTCTACAAGAGGAAAGAGAATATGCACATGCAAGTCACATGCTATTTCCCCCCTAACTTTTAAACGTCCGTAACTTTTTTATACATCATTTGTTTTAAAAAAAATTTATACCATAAAATCGAGCGTTTTTTTATCTTTAAAATGAGTACCATATTGTTATATTTTTCAAAAAAAATTCAAAAACCCAGTTGCATATTACACAATGGACGTGATGTAAAACACAATGTAAATTAGATTAAAAGCACAATCAATGACAACAGATAAAGACACAATGGACAACATACTAAAACACAATGAACATAACGTATAACACAATGACGATAACATATAACACAATAAGAATCAGACTAAATAAAAACACAATTGATGACAACAGATAAAAGACACAATTAATGACAGCAAATAAAAGACACAATGGAGAGCAGATGAAGACACAATGAAAAACAAAATAAAAACACAATACTTAACAAACTAAAACACAATGAACAAGATAATAAAAAAATTGAACAAATTATTAAACCACAATGGACAACATATTAAAACACAATGAATAACATATTATACAATGGACATGATGTAAAACACAATGTAAATTAGATTAAAAACACAATCAATGACAACAGATAAAGACACAATGGACAACATACTAAAACACAATGAACATAACGTATAACACAATAAGAATCAGACTAAATAAAAACACAATTGATGACAACAGATAAAAGACACAATTAATGACAGCAAATAAAAGACACAATGGAGAGCAGATGAAGACACAATGAAAAACAAACTAAAAACACAATACATAACAAACTAAAACACAATGAACAAGATAATAAAAAAATTGAACAAATTATTAAACCACAATGGACAACATATTAAAACACAATGAATAACATATTACACAATGGACATGATGTAAAACACAATGTAAATTAGAATAAAAACATAATCAATGACAACAGATAAAGACACAATGGACAACATACTAAAACACAATGACCATAACGTATAACACAATGGCGATAACATATAACACAATAAGAATCAGACTAAATAAAAACACAATTGATGACAACAGATAAAAGACACAATTAATGACAGCAGATAAAAGACACAATGGAGAGCAGATGAAGACACAATGAAAAACAAACTAAAAACACAATACATAACAAACTAAAACACAATGAACAAGATAATAAAAAAATTGAACAAATTATTAAAACACAATGGACAATATATTAAAACACAATGAATAACATATTAAACACAATGACCTGAACTAATAACACAATTTATAGAATATCCAGATATAACAAAATCTTCATTGTGTCATATATTGTGTTATAGGTTTTTATAAAAACGCAATGGATAGAACTCAAATTAACATTGTGTTATAGGTTTTGATAATAACACAATGTATAGAAACTCTACTGACCAAAACCCAGTTAAAAGACACAATGACCTGAACTTTTAACACAATGCCAAAAAACCCAGTAAAAATGAAAATTTTTATTTTATTTTTATATGATAATATGGTACTCATATTAAAGATAAAAAAACGCTCGTTATTATGGTGAAATTTTTTTTGAAAAAAAATGTCGTATGAAAAAGTTATGGACGTTTTAAATCGATGGGGGAATTGGCATGTGCCTTGCATGTGGAGAGAGAAAATCCATAAATATAGGTTTCCTTTTATGCCCTTCTATTATCTTCTTTTCTCTACAACCAATCTCAACCCTTTAAATCTAAGATCAATGGACTAGAATCATTCTTACACTTCTTATTTATTTTATCCTTTGTATTTGATCCTAACCCATAATTTTATAGTTGGATAAATATGTTTTCAATAGTTCATGTATCCTTCTTTATTTTTTAACTTATTACAAGATAACATCAATGTATCTTCATTATCAAAACTTTATATTTTATTTATACATCATAACAATACTAAATCTTTGACAAACCTTATTTACAGAAATTCCACAAGGATCTTCCACCAACCCAGGTATTCGCATACGGTGAAACAAAGCACACCGCAACAGTCCCCGGTCCAACAATCGAAGCCGTCCACGGTGTCAGCACCTGGGTGACGTGGCAAAATCAACTCCCTTCAAAACACATCCTCCCATGGGACCCCACCATCCCAACCGCCATCCCAACTAACAATCAAGGCGTTCCAACCGTCGTCCACCTTCACGGCGGAATCGACGAACCCCAAAGCGACGGCAACTCACACTCATGGTTCACTAACGGGTTCCGTCAACGTGGGCCCCATTGGACCAAAAAAACATACCATTACCACAACCAACAACAACCTGGTAACTTGTTTTATCATGATCATGCAATGGGGTTGACTAGAGTCAACCTTCTTGCTGGTTTGTTAGGGGCCTACATTATACGTCATCATGACGTGGAAGCTCCACTTGGACTCCCTTCTGGAGAGTTTGACCGGCCATTGGTCGTGTTTGACCGAAGTTTTCGGGTTAACGGGTCCATTTATATGAACCTGACCGGGAACAACCCGGATATTCACCCGCAGTGGCAACCGGAGTATTTCGGTGATGTTATTGTCGTTAACGGGAAAGCGTGGCCATATATGGCGGTCCGCCAGAGAAAATACCGGTTTCGGATTATTAATGCTAGTAACGCCCGGTTTTTTAAATTCTTTTTTAGTAACGGGTTAAGGTTTATCCACGTAGGATCTGACTCGGTTTATAGCGAGGAGGCGGTATTGGTGAAGGATATACTTTTGGGCCCGTCTGAAATAGCTGACGTGGTCGTTGACTTTTCAAAGTCAAAGTCAAGTTCGGTTATTTTACATAATGGGGCCGCGTACCCGTACCCTGGTGGGGACCCGGTCAACGAGAGTAACGGTAAAGTCATGAAGTTTATAATTAACCCTCATCGCGAGTTTGACTCGTCACGGGTCCCAAAAAAGTTGTTAAAGTACCCGACACCGAGGTTGTCAGAAGTGTCCAAGACGCGTTACATTGCTATGTACGAGTACACTAGTCGGATTGATGGGCCGACTCATTTGTATATTAACGCAAAGTCGTATGATGATCCGGTAACCGAGGAACCGAAGGTGGGGTCTACGGAGATATGGAATGTGATTAATCTGACGCAGGATAATCACCCGTTGCATATTCATCTTGGGTTGTTTAGAGTTTTGGATCAAACGAATATAACAAATATAGATGAATTTAGAGAATGTATGAATAAGTTGAACAATGCGGAAAAATGTCATATTGAAAAATACGCACGTGGTGAAAAGTTGAGTGTGGAACCGTATGAGAAAGGATGGAAGAATGTGTATAAGATGCAACCCGGATACGTGTCGAAGATCATTGTGAAGTTTGCGTATATACATACGAATGCATCGTATGTGTTCGATGCAACCGCGGAGCCGGGATATATCTACCATTGCCATGTAAGTGCCTTGTTCGTATGATGATGATTGGATTTGTTTCATACTATTTGGTGATGATATTGGTTTTTTTATATGCAGATATTGGATCATGAAGATAATGTGATGATGAGGCCTTTGAAACTTGTGAAATGAGTGGAAATCAATAGTCTTGGAGCTTAAAGAAGATTACAAATGATTTGTGGAATTTAGACAAATATGGGTGACAAAGAAATAAGAAATATATAATGTTGATAATTAAGAAAGTTGTGTGATGCCCGGTCTTCTAATGTGTGAATTTAATTGGATTTACATAATTGTTAACTTTGATTTGATCACGTAGTCTACATAAAGTTTTAACTATAAAAGTACTGACAAACGTTCTCTTTAGATTAGTTAGCCTATCCGTATAACTATCTCCAATGTTAAAAGATATACTTACTACTTACACGTCATCTGTCACATAATATCATTACAAATCATTAAAAACCTTGACGTTTTTTCGACGGTAGTGTAAATTTTGGAAAAATTGACGTTTTTTCGATTTCGTTACTCCTTTTTTTTTAAACGTTACCCCTTTTTGAAATTTTACCCTTTAACGTTTTTTTCTAGATCAGCCACTGTCACATGAACCAAGAAAAAACATATGCCCTTGTGGCCTTGTGCAATGGCATCTCACCTAAGGGCCTCTAAGAGTGGATAAGCTCCAATAGTAAGAGCATACAAACGCTTGATCTCTAAGGACCCATTGGAAACAGTGTAACTCTTCAACTCTTTTAAGATATATTCTTTAGATTAGTTAGCTGATCTGTATAACGCTTCAACTCTTTTAAGATATATGCTAAAATGGATCAACATACATTGATAGGTCTAAAGTTTTAATAACATAGAAAAAATTCATTTCTTCCAAAGGACTTGTAATATTAAAAAACACGTTAAAAATATTATCACTTATACAAAGAGGTCCATGCCATTTTTTCCAAAGGCCTTTCTATCTCACGAGAAGTCCATATTATTTTACCCGATGACTTTAGTATATAAGTAGCTTTATAATTACTTATAGCATATAAGAAAAACTATACTCTTATAACATATCATTTTTTTTATGAATTCCGGTCTAAAATAGTAAAAGAAAGTTGTCGTACTTCACATCGACTTCTATAGAAAGCACTCGTGTTACCTACATAGAAAACTAGTATTTTGATTGAGGAGTTTTCAACTATTTATCAACCATCTAAACCATAATTTAATATTTAGAAAGCCTTACATTTCGATTTTCCACTATTTAATGGTATCGTACACTTTTGGTTAGGATACTGTCATAAATCATACTACTATATATACTTGATTCATTCGACGGTTTGGGATACATCTCTAGACATACCATATGATAATTACAGTATAATTATTTTTTTATTTATGCACGTTTGTCACTCTCAAATCAGTTAAATAATACCAAATTTAATTCATGATAACTGAATCATTTAGTTGACTCACGAGTATAATCATGTTATTAACACATACATTTGATCTTTTAACTCAATTCATTAATAAAAATAATAAAAAGAAATTATTAAGCTGTTTCCTTTAAAAATCATTAACGAGTAACTACACTACTGCCCAACAAAACTCTATAATTGTTTCATGGACTTCTTTTATTAAACTATATATACTATGAGGTGGTCCAGGTCCGGCTCAATCGTTTAGGAGGCCCAAAGCGAGATAAAAATTTAAGGCACGCTCTCTAAAAATCATACTATAAATTAATAATTTCAAGATTTTGTAACCCATTTAGATATAGAACATTCACATTTAACAAAATATTTGATAAACCAAAAATATTAAGATTCTTGTTTGATGAAATCAAAGATGGAGTGTGTTTGATTTTGACCACGAAAAAAATAAGAAAACAAACTGTAAGTACCTAAATAAACCAGGAGTATCAAGGAATTTTGTAGGCTTGTAAAAATGAGAATGTCCTTCAACAAATCTCGAACTCTTGACCATCCCCTTAGCTCACATGTTAGTTTACCGCTGGATCAATAGGCAATTTTGTTATATAGGCACTTATATATATATATATATAGGGTGAGGTTCCTGTAAAAAAGACCTTTTTTCGTGAGAAGTGAGAGAATGCATAGAAATTGACATGTAGGCATCATGCTTTGAACTTAGACATGATGTTTTAGGTTGTTTTGGCAAGAAAAACACCAAACATAGCAATTTAAAACATAATGCAACGTATTATGGGCGTGAAACTTAAAAAACACTACTTAACACTTAAAACACACTACTTAACGTTCTTGGCATGGTGTTTTAAGTTTTAAGCCTAGAATTCACTACATTGTGTCTTAAATTGTTATGTTTGGTGTTTTTCTTGCCAAAACAACCCAAAACATTAAGCCCAAGTCCAAAACTTGATGTCTACATATGAATTTTTATGCCTTCTCACACTTCTCACCAAAACTTGATGTCTACATATGAATATTATATATATATAGAGAGAGAGAGAGAAAGGTTAACGTACAAAACTGCTTAACGTACATTACGTACGCGACGAAATTACAACATGCGTGATTAAGTTTATAACGTGCGTGATTATATTTTGGTCAATTTGTCATGCGTGATTAATTACACTTTTGCGTGATTATGTACAAAGCGTGATTAGGTTTTCCACTTTATAACTTGCGTGATTTTCAAATGAACTAGCGTAATTTCGCCGCGTATGTTATGTACGTTAAGCCGTGAAGTACATTATACTTTCTCTCTCTCTCTCTCTCTATATATATATAATATTCCTATCTTGTATCGGAGGTTCTATTCAAGTGGAGGCCCAAAGTCGTTGCTTGAGTATAATGACCCTTGAGCCGGCCCAGAGGTGCTCTAAAGTTTATTGTTGGCTACACTTTTTGAAAGGAAACAAAAACATCACTATGTTACCTCATCCAGTTGCTTGGCTGGTTCCTTCTGTTCTCCCTGAAATTTACAGTAGCTCCCCATTAAAACAAATTTAAACCTTTTAATTTTTATGATTCTTAACCATAAAGGGGTAACGAATCAAAAAAACGTTAAATTTTTCCAAAATTTACACTACCATCGGAGTGTCACCGGAGCGTTAAGGGGCAACGGAGGTTGCCCCTTCTATCACTCTAGGTCCGCCCCTGCCGTCAAGTAAGCTT
>JARYGA010035333.1:0-55484 GCA_030545235.1 Helianthus tuberosus | reverse complement strand
ATGCATGAGGGCACAGGAGCAAGTCCGTGAACAGGTCAGTACTTTCGTACAGCAGAGAGACGAACTTGACTCCCGGATGAATGTGATATTTAATCACTTATTGGTTTGGACATGTGATTGTTGATCACTTATTGAGGTCGTATGCAGTATGTACACGTATGTATGGTATCATGGAAGATCTAGACTTGCGTCCCCGTTATTTTTCGGTAAAAGATACAACCATGATACCCAGATGATAAGCAGCATAAAGACCGAATATCTCAGAACCTCGGCAATCTCTCAAACGAAATTTCGGTACTAAGACCATATGCCAATGAATGGTTCCCACCTGGTCTTCAGTCGATTTAAGTTTATATCACCCTGCACACTTTAAAATGATTGTGAGCCTACCGATACATCTTATATAGAGCTGCTTATCGTTTTTCATTTAAGGTTTAAAGAGGTTTAGACAGACCACTGATGTACTATCATATTCTCTTTTGCTCGCCAGGAAACTCATTTTTGCTTTTCTATTGTTTTTGTGTTTTTGAAATTTTTCGATGTTTTTGGATTTTCAGATTTTGGATTACTCCCCCTAAAATCAACAAACTAAAATAAATTTAAAACACAAAGGTATTTACAAAAATGATTTTCCGATGTTGGTTAACTCATGTTTTACCTCAATGCCGTTTACCAAAATTAATTTTGAACGAATTTCGGAAAAATCAGTTGACATGTCGGTAAGCGGTGCGGACCATGACAGCATTGTCTGGCCAAAGAGTGATGAACGAGATAATAATTCACAAAGCAGCTTAAATATCGACAAGTATAGGAGAGATTAGAAATTTAAAACCGTATCCTGCAACTGCATCGTGCATTGCAAGGAATCTGAGTGCTCTCCCAAACTGAATATCCACCCGGTGTGGATTTCAAGGTCGATTTGTAGCTACTGAAATCCCTTCACAGCAACAAGATCATAAACCTCCGGGTCCGGCTGGTCTTCCACATTGCACCAGCGAAGGTCTTTGTCTTTCTCTTTCAGAAGTAGTGTGCGGTTGTTCAATCCATGCCAAGGCATCCGCACACCTGGATGGTTTGTTCAACAAACACATTTTCTTCAATCACACCACGAAGAAATGTACACTGCACGTTCATCTTGTAGATTGTTGAACTTCAGACGTGCTGCAGGTGCGTACATTTTGATTTGAATCTATCCCGGGGACCCGATCAAAGCCTTGAACATTCACATTTTGAAATGATTTTCATTTTGTCGAAGCTTCCAATTTCTTTCATCAGACATTTCTTTTTCCCTTTTCTCTTCCTCTCCATCAAAGGCAACAATTTCTTCTGTCGCCTATCTTGTGCAAGGACGCTCCACTATCAACAATCTTACGACTATCGAAAGTTCCTCCTGGAATATCCTACACACTCACTCAGAGATTAGTCGGAGAGGGGGACCCAAGCCTTTGTGGACTTGGGTCGTCCTTGATCATCAAGAAAAGTGATTTCAATCACTTGATGATTAGGAAAAAGAACCTGTGGTGCTCCCCCTGACTGAATTACCTGTTTTTGTTTCCAAGCTGTTTGAACTTTACCAGTATTTGTATTAATTGTTTTAGCATTTACTGGTGTTACAGTTTTAGGTTTTGCTTGAACAGGTTTTTCTTCTTTGACCTCTGATTTTAAGGCCTTTTCAATTACCTTTTGATTCTTTTGTTTTAACTTCTTTTCCCTTTCTTTCAAGACACGTGGGTCTTGTTTCGGGGAAAGTGATCGTTTTTGGTAATTGGTTTCTTAGGGAGCACTTGTTTTTGCCTTCAACTTTTGCAGGTATGGGCAGTATCTTACAATATGCCCAATTGTGCCACACTCAAAACACATTCTCCGCTCTACAAACCTCGGAGAAACATGTTGATGATCAGACGGAGAACCAGACAATGAACTTTGTGATCTAGACGTGCTTGGACCTAAATCACATCCGTTGGTGTGTTGGGTGTAATTATTCTGATCATTTCGTTTTAAAATTCTAACTTGTTTTACAAAATCAACGTTAGATTTTTCTTGAAATGTTTCAATTTTATCTGAACCCGTGGATCCAACAAAGTTCATTTTCGGTTCTCGTTTCTTAACAGAAGCTCTTTTGTTCTGCACCTTTTGTTGTTGAACCTTTGGTTGTTCAGTCTTAGCCTGCTGAACTTTAGGTGCTTGAACCTTCTTGTTCTGAGCCTTCTTTCCCTGTACTTTACCCTTTCCTGAGTTGACTTGTTGTTTTCGCTCAATTGGTAGTTTTTGGTTTCCGTATTGTTTTCGAATTTGTTCACACGAAATTGGATCACATTGAGTGACGGTAATTTTGCCACTTTTGTTCCCCAAAAACTTATCAGTACATCCTTCAAAAATTTGCTCAATTAAATCTTGATTTACATTTTTAATTGGAAAATCTTTGTTAGAGTAGATTTTGCTATCTCCTTTGAGCGTGTACAACAAGTTATTCTCTTCACTGCTAGATACAAGGGACTCCATTGGTTTTGACATTTCAGTCTTACTCGGTTTCACTGGTGGATCACACAGGATGTGATTCTCGATTGGAATATCTGTTGTAACCGAGTTAGACTGTTGTTTCACAATTACTTCAGATTCATCATCCGAAGAATCAGCATCCTCAACAATGGGAGGACTCTGTTCCTTAACACATGATGAATCTGTCACATTCTCAGATTCAGATTCAGTTTCAGATTGACCCGAGGATGATGTACCAGTTGTGAACCCGAGGCCTGCTGCAAAATCATCTAGATTGAGTGGCACAGTAGGTTCAAAATGGGGCATATCCTCGTCATCAGGCAATTTGGAGTAATTGTGATTCATTGGGGGAGGACATGATTTGAATCCAATACATTGTTTATCCCCCTTTTTCTTTTGAACATCAATAATGTGATCCAATACATAGCGGGAATTGGAATAGCTTTCCAGTTTCTGCTTAATTGTCTCACATTCACATCGAGCTGTTGCCAACTCTACCATTTGCTTTTCAATTGTGTCAATAAGATTATTGTTAGCATGTTGTTTTCGCAAAACAGCCTTTTGTAATTCTGAAACATCATGTCTTAATGACGCAATTGTTGCTTTAAATTCTTTTTCATTTCTGGTTAAAAACGAGTTAGCTTCAGCTGCTTTAGAAAGATCTACAATCAATTCTTGATTGTGTTTGGATAGGATTTCAAACTGACTTTCCTGTTCAGCATATTTAACATTTAAACTATCACAATTTTCACAGCTAACTACAGTGGGTTCATCGACACATACCTGACCTGATGAACTGTCGACATTAGCCATAAAGGCTGAATGGAGAGAAGACGAAGAGTAAGCAGCTTGATCCATCAAATTAGATCTTCTTTCAGTTCCTGCTGCAGCTTCTTCCAAAAGCTCATCAATATCTGCATCGACTGACGCACTTGATGTCTCATCCACATGATCATTTCCTGAAGTGGAGGATTCTTCATTTGAGCTTCCACTATAACCAGAACTGTCTTCATCTCCAGAAGATGCAACACCATTAGTGGAAGATTCTCCACCACTGGCGTGCTTTAAATCCTTTACGACTTCAGCAAAACATGCTGTTCCACCATTTCCTCCTTCTCCAAGCTGAAGCGACCAATCACAACCCTCATCTATTTGAACCACCAGCCCCCGGTTGGCATTTGATGACCCTGCTTGGCCTTGGTTGTTGACAGGTATCAACGTACGAACATTGTTCCCGTTCTGGTTCTGCTGGTTGCCTTGATTTCTGAACGGATTTTGATTTCCATGCTGAGCTGGTCTTGTGCATTCCCTTTTGAAATGACCCCGTTCGCCACAGTTAAAGCACTTGACAGCTTGCTTATCGAACCCATACTTGGTGTCTTTCTTGTTTTCCAAGTTGGTTCTCCCCGTCCTTTCCATAAACTCCTTTGCTCTTCGAATTGCACTAGCAAGAGCCCATTTGATATCCATCATTTCAAACTCTTCTTTATCCACTTGCTGATAATCTTCATTGGTTAGATTGATATTCCCAATCTGACCTGCGATCAATCCACTATAAGCACTAACCAAGGTATTCAACATCTCCATATGCTCCTTGGCTATTTCGACACTGACTTTGGAAAAGTTGGAAGTGTCTAATCTGACTGTGTTTGGATTGGAAGTGGCTTGAAAGTTTGAAGAGCTTCCATAAAACCCTTGCTGTTGCGGTTGTTGCTGCTGAGCTGAAGAAGAAGAATCTGGTCTTGAATACATCATCGTGTATGCTGAAGGATCAAACTGACTTGTTGTGGAAGGACCAGTGTTTGAGATGAAGGCTGTTTGAAGCTTTGCATGTTGAGAGACCGGTTTTTCTCCACTGATACCTCCTGCAATCCCAAAGTACATCTCTGGATTTTGAGGAGTCAATGTTCTTTTTGCCTTAAGCTTTTCTTCTACATCCTTGTTCTCCAATCTTTGAATTAACTCATAAACGGTGATTGTGTCTAGAACACCATTTTCTTTGAGAATTTCAAGATAACTGCTCCACTTTGCTGGTAAGCTGTCAGCGAATCTCTTCACCATTTCTTGTGGAGTGGCAGTGACTTTAAAAGCAAACATTTCGCTCAACAAGTGATGGAACCTTGTAGATAAATCTGCCAAAGTCTCATTCTCCATACACGTGAATCCTTCAAACTCTTTCTTCAGTAATTCTTGCTTAATCTTTCTAGATTGAGCATTTCCTTCACATCGTAACGTGAGCATATCCCACAAGCTTTTAGTAGTCGTGCAGTAAACAAATTGGTGGTATATGTCTCTGTGAAGAGCTTGTGTGAGAATCATGAATGCTTTCTTTTCTAACTCAAATTTCTTCTTATCATCTTCAGACAAAGTGCTGTAAGTTTCTGGATTAGATCCTGCAACTTCCAAATCATGTTCAAATGCGGTGAAGAAGCACATCCATAGGTCTTGACCTTGCCCCTGAACATAAGTTCTCAGCCTTTCTTTCCACCATCCCCAATCATTGATGTGATTTAGCTTTGGCGGTTTTGTGCTTGTACCAGTTTCACTGTCGTTCTGCATCATAGATTGAATGCTGCTGTTTTGATTTGTGACCAATGCCCATTGATTTGCAGTGATCATTGCAGCTTGAGGTGGGGCAATAGCTGGCATCCATGCAGTTTTGTTGAAATCTGACGCCGATTGCGTAGCTGATGATTGTGGAGTCGAAGTTATTTGAGTCCACGCGGTTGGATCCCACTGACCGTTTGTTCCCATTTTATGAAAATTAATATAATAAGTGAAAATTGATTTAAAAATTGAAAAAAAGTTTTCTCCTTTTAAAAATTTAATTTTCACAAACTATGTTAAAATCTCGAAGGATAACAACTAGCCGAAGGATCAAGAATCGAAAGACCTGAAAAGCACAACCTGTTAAACTTAAAAACAGACAAGGATCGAAAGATTAACACCTGTTCGAATGATCAACAGTGTTCGAAAGATCACTGTTGAGTTTCGAACAATGTTTTCGAAAGATTCTCCAATCGAAGGATCCTTATCTTTCGAAAATGAGCTGTAGACCGAAAGATGTATGTTTCGAAAATATTCCTTGGAACGAAAGATAAGTCTCAGACTTCGAAGGATGCTCGAAGGATGACTATCTGTCGAACCTCCTTTGGTCGAAAGATGATCTTTCGACTTCGAAGGATATCTTTCGAACAGCTCTGACACGGTTGACAAATGTGACAGGTTGGTGAAAAGTTGACGGGTTGGTGAGAACTTTCGGCAGAAAGTATGTTCAGACCATATCTTCTGAACATGCAGGTTTCACCAAACAGGTAATGTCCAATATTTTAATCAGTTTACTCTTTTCAATGCACAAACAAGTTTGATATTCAAATTTCAAGATCAAAGAGTGTAATATTATGAAGAACACTTAAAAATGTCAAGAACACAGCCCAAAAATCTGAGTTTTCCGGTAAACCCACAAACTTTCGGAACACAATATTTGCTAAAATGTTTAACAAAAACCAAAGACTAACATGTAATCATGAAAAACAACAAGGTTTTTAACAAAACATCAAGCAAAAACAACAAGATTTTCCAGAAAAATATAAACTTCAAACACCCGGAAAACACCCGAAAACACTCGGTTTTAACAAGGAGAAGAGCCAAGGTTCTGATACCACTTGTAGGTCCCTCTCGAGGATGAGATAAAACCTTATCCTTGTTATATCAAACACACTAGCGAGTGCGGAATCCAAGCTAGCATGCAAACCGAGTTAGAAGACGACAAAACACAACACGCAAGATTCACCGATTAACACCACATGTATTAATACGAATGAAGGGTACGGTTACAAGCTCAATGTTTACAGAAGTATTCTATAAACTCTCAAAGTGTGTGTGTGTGCTCCTGTCTCTCTCTGTCTTCCTCTTGTGTCTCCTACTGAAGTGAACACAACACACGGGTATTTATACCCGACACAGATCGTCTGGTCGAAGGATCAGACAGACTGATCGAAAGATCATCTGTCGACCAGAAACAGCTCGAAGGATCAACATGTACCACGAAAGATGTGATCTTTCGTGGTCCATCCTTCGACTTCGAAGGATATCTTTCGAGCTCATCATCATCGAAGGATATAAGTAATCCTTCGATGACCATCCTTCGTCTCAAACATCTTTCAACCATGTGCTAACTGTTTGGTCAAGTCAAACCAGGAGGATGGTTGACTTGGTCAAACTTACATCAAATGCACATAAAAACAAACCTAAGACGTAACTCAGACTAACACAAGACATCGTTTTGAATCATGACGAAATACAGACAAAGTACAGACATAAGTGCACCAACAAATTTATCACCAACACGCAAAACTTTTTGTCCAACACACAAGACCCTGTCTGATTAAAAATTTCGAACTCACTTTCTAACACCGTCTCCCCCTATCAGTAACAATTCCTCCAAGAATAACAGTTTTCCATACGTTAAGAATTTTAAACAGAAAAAGACACCATTTTTGGATTTTTATATTTTCTGAAAGCAAGTAAATAACAAAAGCAATAAAACTCTATTTTTGTGAGAATCACCGGTAAGAAGATCATATCAGCAAAATCAAACTGTTTTCACACAATTAGATTGATTTAATTTTTCGTGAAAAGCAGTCCAAGACGATTACCAGTATTTTTGTCCACTTATACAAAATGCATGAACATTTCAAGTACCATTACCGTATGATACGTTAAGGTAATTTTATTACTGATATACTAGTGTGTCCCACTTCAGGATGTACCCCCGCGATCAAGGTATGCACAAAGATTCATCGTAGTAGGTGAGTATACTGAATTCATCCGTTTTGTTTTTCAACGTTTAGATAATTTGTGATCAGGTCAGTACTTCCGTACAGCAAAGAGACCAAAATATCTAACGAGGGCTAAGACAAATACCATTTTTGGTACGATTTATGCTTTTTGCACTTTTTGAATGACTCTCTAGGAGAGCTTCTTCATTTTCAGGGTTTTGGCATTTTTAGGTCTTTTAAGATATCCTGGTTGTGCCTAGGTTAGCATGTATCTGGATGCAGCAGAAGGACAACCCTGATATCCCCGAATGAAATAACAGTATAAAGACCCAAAACCTCAGATTTTGGCAATCTATCAACGCAAGATTTAAGGTCATTAAACCATACACCACTGATGTGTTCCCCACTCATATTCAGTTCATTTAGATTTATATCACATTGGTACGTTGATTATTTCATGCTTTTTGCCTACTATTACATCATATGATGAAGCTGCTATTGCACCTAAGCAATTTAATTCATTTTCTGTGTGACAGTCTAACTTGCTGATGTACTATCATTTCTTCTTTTTCACTTAGTGATAACTCATTTTTTATTTTCTATTTTTTTATATTTCTTTTTCAATGTTTTTGGATTTTGTGGTTTTGTATTTTTGTATTTTTTTATTTTTAAGAAAACAATAAAATATTTACAAAATTCTTAGGGAAAACCAGTTATTCAGGATTCCTCATCCCGTTGAGTTCGACTAAATGTTCAAAGCGAGCCCTGTCAAACGCTTTAGTATAAAGATCTGCCAGGTTATCTAATGTGTCGACTCGATGTAGTTTAATTAGTCTCTTTTCAGCACAATCCCGTATAAAATGATGACGAATGTCAATATGTTTTGTACGACTGTGTTTCACGGGATTATTTGTTATAGAAATTGTGGCATTATTGTCTATCATAATAGGAGTACGAGTGAAATCCAAACCGTAATCGTGCATCTACTGTTGTATCCAGAGAACCTGAGAGCAGCAGCTACCCGCAGCAATATATTCAGCTTCACACGTAGAGGTAGACACACAAGATTGCTTCTTGCATTGCCAAGAGACAATCCTGCCTCCTAAGAACTGACAACCACCAGTTGTAGACTTCCTGTTTGACTTGCATCCTCCAAAGTCTGAGTCAGTGTAAGCAACAAAATTCAGATCACTATCAGCTGGATACCACAACCCAAGTTTAGGTTTCCCCTTCAAGTAACGAAGAATACGCTTCACTGCTTTCATGTGTGACTCTTTTGGATTAGCCTGATATCTGGCACACAGACATACAAAAAACATGATGTCGGGTCTTGAAGCAGTCAAGTACATTAGAGAACCAATCATAGCCCTGTATTGAGTTGGATCAACATCTTCAGTACTTTCATGATATGGGCCAAGATTGTGATTTTTGCAAATAGGTGTATGGAAAGTAGCGCAATCCTCCATTTTGAATCGAGACAAAATGTCATACACATACTTTGTTTGATGAATGAACATCCCATCCTCCTTCTGATCAACTTCTAATCTCAGAAAGTAAGATAGCTCACCCATCATATGTTTCATTACAAAAGTAGAGTCCCTGAATTGACCTAATTTCTTTTCAAGTTCAACAATTTTGAGTTGTGCATCTGACAACTCTTTGCATTTTTCAGAAATCTCTTTTGTTTTCTCAGCCATCATGTCATGAGCTAAGTCTATGACTTGAAGTTTTTCGTTTAGTTTGCAGGTTAAAATTTCAATTTCATCTTCATAGCCTTTTATCTTTTTAAAATATGGCGACTCATTTCTTTTAGCAAAAAGGTTAATTCTTTTCTGTTGGACAGCTCGTTTACCAGACTTTGGTTTTGTGTTGACAACCTGTCAACCTCACCCTGTAATTCACGACATTTTAAACAAACAGAAGTAGCAGAGTTACTTACTTCTCCTGTTGATTTGTCTAAGTTGGCCATGAGAGCAGCAAGTTGAGCTTCCATTCTTTTGTATTTTGCATCTCTCTCTTCAGCTTCCCTTTCATGGTCAGACTTTGGTTGTTCTACTTCAGCTTCAGTTGTCTGATCAGCCTTATCTCCTTCAGCTTTACTCTCTATCTTCACCTCAGCATCCACTTTTGCTTCAGCATCTCCCACAGTAGCTTCATTATCATCAACTGGCACTATCTCTGCCATGAATGCTTGAGTGGCATTCTCATTATCTTCTAGATGAACACTCCAATCATATGAACCTTCTCTTGCTGTAGAGATCAAAGCTCTCGAGTTAGAGTTGTTTGATGCATTCCTATTGTTTGAACTCTGACTCGAAGTCTCTTGCTTTTGTTTTTGACATTCCCTAGCGAAATGCCCATAGCTTTGACAGTTAAAGCACCTCACTTTGGTCTTGTCGAAACCAACACTCCTCCCTACAAACTTTCTTCCTGTTCGATTCATAAACCTCTTCACTCATCTAGAAATCATGTCCATTTGCCACTGTAGATCCATTTCTTCCAAGTCATCAGGGTCAATCTGATCATAATCTTCATCTAACGTGGCAGGATCAGATATATTTCCCTGAATGTAGTTCTTATACAAAGCAACGAATGAGGCAAGTAGAGCAAGATGTTCTTCAGCAGACTTCACACTCATAGGCATCGACTTTGTACTGCTACTCTGATTAGTAGCTGATGTTCTCTTAGCTCCTGTTGATCCTCATGAAGCAGCAACGAAACAAACATTACCATCATCATTTACCGTAACCTGCTCATTTTCACATGATAGAAACGCAGTAGCAGAGTCACTATAAGCGTTGTGAGACGAAGAAGATGGAAGTCCATTGTAAACTCCTGGATCCTGAACCTGATCATAAGCTCTTAGCTTACCAACAACCTCTTCAAGATCTTTTGATTAATAATCTGGTTCCCCTTTAATCATGAGAGTGTAGATATCCCACTTTGAAGGTAGAGCATCAAGCAGCTTGTCATTGATCTCTATGTCAGTATAACTATCTATGTCATAGTTGTCCATTTCTGACATGAGATGATAGTATCTAGTGATGATATCTTCAAGTGACTGATTTCTCATGCACTCAAAAACATCAAACTGCTTCTTCAATAGATCAACTTTGTTCTTCTTAACATCTGCATTTCCTTGACATCGCTTTTCTAATGCATCCCACATATCCTTTGAACTAGTGTACTTCTTAAAGGTATGCTTGATGCCATCAGGTAAGGACATTTTTATGGCAGCCAAGGCTCTTTTTTCAGCCTCATACATTTTCTTATCAGCCTCTTACATGTTCACATAGGCAGTGACACGTGGTCTGCCCTCAAAATCGTGTGTGGGTAATGTGTACCTATCTGAAATACAGATCCACATGCGAGTGTCATGATATTCAATGAAGGATTGAAATTTGTCCTTCCATGTAAGATAATTCTCCACCTTCATCATCTTAGGTGGATTGTTTGTGGTACCAACCTTATGGTCCATCCTCAAAAGTGCATCAAATTCGTCAGGTTCGACATTTTAACGTAACAGACTGGTAAAACCGTATAAAAAGTGTCCGAAAACTGTGGTTACCAAATTACACCGTTAGAATCGTCTCTAAAAGACGAATCCAATGATATATAATGTCGAAAACCGAATTTGGGATTTTCCAGAGTCCTAACAATGCAAGAAATTCAACGGTGCAGACGGTGTTCTCAAACGTGCTATGGATCACTTTTTATTTACGAAAATGTGAATTTTTTCTTACGCTTGCCAAAAAATATTCCACCCCTTATTAAATACTCTACTAATTTCGTTGATAAGCCAGATTAATTTCGCTGTCAGTTTTGAGTTAATTTTGCTGGTCTATTTCGCTGTCAAGTACGCTGATCAATTTCGCTTCCAAATTCGCAGGTTAAATTCGCTATTACGACGACCAGTAAAGTCGCTGAACACCGTGATAATTTCGCTGAGGAAAATTATACGGCCACCAAAGTCGCCTTTGGATTTTTACTTCGCCGATAGGTTCACTGGTCAGTTAAATTCGCAGGTACAGTCTGCAAAATTAATTAAATTCGCCTGTAAATTTGGAAATTCAATCCTTTCGAAATTTTTGATAATTTTCCGGATTCTTTTAACAGTTTCTGCAAAATCGAACCACCAAATCAGCAAAGTTTTGACAAAATTTTGATGAACTTAATGAAGAACACGAAGAACAGTCTTCGAATCTTCAAGCCTTTTCAGCCAAAATTCTTCAATCAATCAACCAGAACTATCCCAAAACCTGCAAAACAGCAAACTAACAATGCAGAAGATAAAAAACAACCAAATCTTATTAAACAAAAATTTTGAAAATTATATAAAACC
Organism: Helianthus tuberosus; assembly: GCA_030545235.1. Lineage (NCBI taxonomy): Eukaryota > Viridiplantae > Streptophyta > Magnoliopsida > Asterales > Asteraceae > Helianthus > Helianthus tuberosus. The sequence goes on along the minus strand of JARYGA010035333.1, from coordinate 43,862 downwards.
CACAAAATTTCGAAACCCTAGTTTTCAGGTTTCAAAATTTTCGAAAATTTCTTTCAACTTCCACCTGAATCTGCATTCTGCCATTCTGAATTGAGCTTTTTCAAGAGCCTAATGCTCTGATACCAAATGTAGGTCCTCTGGTTTGTATGGATCGTCACAGAATTGTCAATCCAATCTAGAGTGCGGAATCCTCTAGACCAGAATATCACATAAACGAGTAGAAAAACAGAATTCCAATTAAACCGGGTTTCTATTGATTATCAAACACAAGTATTACAATCAATCAAACCCTAACCCACTCAAAATTCGTCCAAGCTGTAAATGCTTCTCACGAATTCTCACAAACACAGTTTTTGGCTGATTAACCTAAACCCTAATGCAAAGCCTTGTTTATATAACACAAGGTTGCTACTTGGGCTAGGGTTTCCTACATGGGCAAAGCCCAATTCGTCCACCCTTGACCCAGACTGGGTTTTATCTTTATAAAATAACTTTGTCTTCAGTCATCTTGCATTCTTCATGTAGTATTGCACTGTCTTTTGTCTTTGGATAGCTTCAGCTTTAACAACTTCTGTCAGCAACATCCTTACCGCGTCATTTTTATTTATGTTTTGATATTCGGTATTTGCTTGCCATTGCTGACACGCGTTTTGCAGTGATTGGGTCCCGCCGCAACTCGCGGACGGAAAATCAACTAGTATTCATATAATTTATAAATGTGAGGATAAATGTTAAGGAATTTATAAATTTAAGCATGCAAGTAAAACTGGATTTTATATATATAGTTTTCGAAGGAACATGAATAGTAATTTTAAATTTAAAATAATATATATTTTGTAATACTTTTAACTTTTAAAATATTTTCATTTTTTCCTATTTAGTTTTAGCTTTTAACGTAGTAATTTTAAATTTAAAATAATATATATTTTGTTATACTTTTAACTTTTAAAATATTTTCATTTTTTCCTATTTAGTTTTAGCTTTTAACGTATTTTTATTTTTTCCATTTTTGAAACTATATTTCTTTTATCATTTATTTTTGTTTTTAATAATTCTTTTTTCTTTTTTTTAAATCATCTTTACTTTATAAATTAATTTGATATTTCTTTAATAACTTATGTTCGTTAATTTTTTTTTCTAAAACTTAAGTAGGCAGTTGTACTTAATTTTCACCCTTGATCGGTATAAGTTTAATTAAAAACGAATTTATATTTAAAAATAAAAGTATTTATTTGGTATCGTAAAATGATACGATGATAAACTAAACCGATTATAACGATTTGGCTTTCTAAACAACATGTTATGTTTTCAAATGACGTTTGTTTTACATTATCACTAGGTTAGAACCCCGTATTACACGGGTTGAATAAATGTAATTTTATATATTAAATAATAAAAAGTTATACTTGTGAACCCCGTATATTGTACGTGTTAAATAAATGTAATTTTATATATCAAATAATAAAAAAGGTTATATCTTTAAAAACCATGTGTATTACACAGATTAAATAAATGTAATTTTATATACTAAATACTAAAAACGTTGTATCTTTAAACAACCCGTGTATAATCAGGTTGAATAAATCTACCAAATAACAAAAAAAAATTACATCCTTAAAAACCCCGTACATTACACGTGTTGAATAGATCTAAAAAAGAGTTATATCTTTAAAAACCATGTGTATTACACAGATTAAATAAATGTAATTTTGTATATTAAATACTAAAAACGTCGTATCTTTAAAAAACCCGTGTATAGTCGGGTTAAAAAATCTACCAAATAATAAAAAAAAATTATATCCTGAAAAAACCTTGTGTATTACACGTGTTGAATAAATCTAATTTTACATAGCAAATGATAAAAAGTTAAATCTTTAAAAACTTCGTGTATTATACGGGTTATATAAATGTAACCTTGAATAGTAAATAATAAGAAAAATATTTTTAAAAACCTCACGTTTTACACGAGTTGAATAAATATAATTTTGTATATCAAATAATAAAAAATTTATATTTTTAATAAATTAGGATAACAATTAATATTAATTTATTATTCATATATTTAATATAAGATAAGTAGGAAAGAGAGGTAATTGTTTTAAAAATATATTAAATTAACAATTTAGATTTGAGGATAATATTTTATTAAAGTATGATAAGATTTAATATTAAATTATAATTTATTTAGTTAATATAAGATAAGTATAGATTTGAGGATACCTTCAATAAATGACACGTGTCCAAAAGTTGGTTTCTTTTATTATAGTAGACTAGCGGTAAGACCCGTGTGCAAACACGAGTCATTTCTTAGAAAACCATGCAAACTAAGTCAAAAGTGCAGGTTTTTGGTCAAAAAAAACTGAAAATTTGTATGCATGTAAGTTGTTTTTTTAAATCTAAGGATCTAATTATAGTAACACGAATTGATGTAGCAAGATCAGAGCCTCCAAGGCATATCAATAAGCCAAACTTAAAGCTGGATCAAGTAATGTCATTAGAGCCCATTGTTACCAACAACTTAGTCAGTTACTGAAATATTTTTTGATTGGTGGGATCTCAAAATAATAAGGCTTCAGATAACATTGATGTAATGTTTATGTATTACAACTTATTGAGTTTAAATTACATGAGAATATACTCGGATTTTGTCTAATAAGACAAAATAGTGGAATTACACAAATCCAATTATACTTTCAAAAGGAAAATAAATTTTCTTACTTATGTGATGCAAAGTAAAGATGCTATTATTACACAGCTGATAGAGAAACTCAGAAAGGTTTACATGCCAATGACTGGAAGGATATTCATCCCAATGATTGAAAGTTGAAAAGGAAATCATTAATCATGCATGTACCACCAATTTAAAGAGTAAAACCTTGCTGCTAGATTGTTAACTTTTGTTAAGCGACCTTTAATCTCACTAATTTCACCAATATTCCTGTTGCTACCTGGGTGAAAAGGAAAGAAAATACAAATATATTATGGATAAATATTTAAAAATAATCCAAACATGCTGCTATGAAGGCAAATATGATAAAGATAATAACTAAAAGAAGTGCTATGTAGCTAAAGGAACCGCAATTGCTGCCTAAACATACAAATGTTATTGTAATCCTAAATCAACTTATAACCCAATCAACGAATCAAATTCCCATCGAACAATGAAATATGCACATAGATTGCAAATAAAGAAATATTTATGGTTAGGATCCATACCGGAGGTCCATATGATGAACATTTGAAGATGAGCGGTTGAGTGAAGATGGAGGTGCCATTAGTTGGTAGAAAAAACTCCAAAATTCACATCTACATGGGTTGAATAACCTTAATCCTTTAGATATCAAAATCAAATCACATATTCACAAAAAAAAAAAAAACAAAAATAAGTGTCGTTCTTCAAGTTCCATTCCATCATGCTAAGAGTCGTTCTTCAAGTTCCATTCCAACATGCACATATTACTCGAGGGTACTTAACAATACATCAGAATCACTAAAGCACCTTCTTGTGTTGTATCTGGTACGTGGCTGTCCATATGAGCTTTGAAGGATTACCTTTTGCATTTTTTTATTTGCAAACATGAAAACCTAAATTAAAACAAATAAAACGGTTAATTTATAAAATCAAATTGAAGTGATGGCTGACTTTAGCGGTGAGATGCGGTTGGTGACTCATTGAACCTTCCAAGTCTACATGATGTAAATAAGAGAAAACACTAAATACAAAAAAAAAAGGTAAAACCATTTCACAAAGTTTCCATTCTATGCAAAGTCAGCAACTACCATTGAAAGTTGCTTTGCATTTAAAGAGACTAAACAAATATAAGTTTTGCTTCTTAACCCAACTGTGGTTTCAAACCAAATTTTAACCCAACAAAGGTTTGAACCACTGTTTTCTCCACAAAAAAATTGTTTTAACCCAACAGTCGTTTCAAACCAGAGTTTTAACCCAACAGTGGTTTAAACCAGAGTTATAACCCAACAATGGCTTCAACCATTGTTTTCTCCATAAAACACTGTTTTAACCCAACAGTGGTTTGAACCACTGTTTTCTCCACACAAAAAAATTGTTTTAACCCAACAGTGGTTTCAAACCAGAGTTTTGACCCAACAGTGGTTTCAAACCAGAGTTTTGACCCAACAGTGGTTTCAAACCACAGTTTTAACCCAACAGTGGTTTCAAAACCTAAGATAAACAAATCGATAATTATTGTGTTAGCGAAATGTTTTCGCTCTTTTCGTTCATTTATCTGCACTCCAACAGTAACTGGTTACTGATATTATATTTGTAAACTAAAAAGACTCCAAGCTGCATAAAAATTGTTTTAGCCAACAAAGTCCCAGCTAAAAAGACTCCAATCAGATATACTGAATAATGGATTCTTCTGCTGCCTAAAAGGCCTTATGTCAGCTTCAATCTAGGTACTGAAATTTGTTTTAGCCAACAAAGTCCCAGCTAAAAAGACTCCAAGCTGCATAAAAATTGTATTGAATTAGCAAAGACCTGAAGAATGAATATATACTGATAAGTAGAAACAAATATATTAGACCGTGTCGCTAAAGCCTAATTTCTGAGTTAAAAGTAATGTTCCAGCAGCTGTCAATAACCAGAGCGCTACAAAAGCTTACGAGCTTCTTGTTTCTGCAACAACCTGAAACATATGAATATAATTTACTAAAATTAAGCTTCATTTTCTTGAAAGTATAACGAATTTTCATACCTCAAAAACACGCCTAAGAAGGAATTTTCCACCATGATAGAGCAAACCTTGTCCACCTAAAGCCTTCAAACTTTATTTCACAAGCATCGGTAAAATACTTTCTTACACTAAATTCTACACAATGTAGACTCAAATTACAAACAGAGTTTCATCCACACCATATCAAAGATTGATGAGTCATATATTTTAACTTGGCTTTCGAACACTGGAAGTATAACTAAAAGAGGGACCACTGCTATATCCGACAAATAACAATCCGCCATAAAGTTTCTGATTGCGGAATTTTCCACCATGATAGAGCAAACCTAGTCCACCTAAAGCCTTCAAACTTTATTTCACAAGCATCGGTAAAATACTATCTTTCACTAAATTCTACACAAGAGCCATTGAGGAGTGCATTGTGTTTATATGAATTTATTTACTTAAAAAGAACTCAATAGCAATTAAAAGCCTAAAAAATAAAAATAAAACTTACAGGAAAAATAAATATTTCAAAGAATGGTACCTTCTTCTGATGAAGCTTCAAAACACATAGTGAAATGCACTGAAATGTGTGTGTGAAAACTGAAATCTTCAAAAAACACAACAAATAAGTTATATTTACATTTAGGAAATCTATTGCTCGATCTGTCCCCTCCATTAACATGCCATTCACTCATTGTGCTATAGTTATGTCGGTGAAATAATCAAAACCATATTCAAATGAAAAAAATATAATAATAAAAACAAACCCAAAATTAGTGCTTTGACTAAAAAGTACTTACATATCTGTTCAAATCCACCAAAATCCTTTCCTCCATTACGGGTAAACTTTCCGTACAGCAATCATTCTCTGTGACTCTTCTTGTGGGTAAACTTTCCGTACAGCAAACCCAAAGTTAGTGCTTTGGTAAACTTTCCGTACAGCAATCATTCTCTGTGACTCTTCTTGTGGGTTTTGAGCCTGCACCATCACATCCTTCAGATAACATTGAATACAAAAGTTATAATTTGTTTATATGTAAAAACAAAATAGCTTACAATCCAGTAAAGATTTTAAAAAGTTGATATAATCGGTCCACACAGGTCCAGAACCAATGTCAGATCCTGCTCATGAAGGGATGATAAACATCAGCAGAAAAAGCGTTCAAGAGTAAATTAATATTAAACCAGTTAATAGAACAGAACCAAAATTCAACGAAAAAGGAAACCAACCAACATAACCAAGCATAAATTCAAGCGCTTTCCTGGTTTCCTCCTGACCCTCTAACCCCTTCTTTTCGTTGGCTTTCCTGATAAAAATAATATAGCACCTCCTACAAAATACATAATAAATTAAATTAATCCCATATTAGCACCAAAGAATCACAAAACTTACTTAAATAATCCAACATACATCCATCAAAAGTTTGCTCTTTTATCTCACAACATGAAACATACATTCTTTACTCAAGCCCTAATCTTGAAACCTACCAATAGAAACCAATAAATCATAGATCTTTTGATCAGATCATTCACAGTGAAGTATAACAAAACTCACCAGATAGGGTTCGAGAGTGTCAAATCCAAGAACAACATCGCCCAAATTACCTTAAAAACAGATCAAATAATTTCATAAAATCAGCAACAAATACGGGACGTGAGGGAGATAAAGTAGAGTAGAATGATGCCGTGTTTATCAGGGATGAATAAGGAGGTGATAGTGCAGCCATAGTTGGAGACGATGATCTTCATTGTGCCATTATTGAGCTCGAAGAGCTGTGAGTTCTGTTCTGCCATTGCTAAAATAACTATCCCAGTTATGATGATTGTTTATATAGATAAATCAAAAGTGGTTAGGGTTTCTAAGCGTCTTTCAGATTACCTTAGTAATAAACTAATAATCAACACATATTACTTCTTACCTTCTTTCAGATTACCTTCAGCTTCGATGAACAACTTCTGAACCTCTGCCTTTTGATCTTCCAGAAGTTAGGGTTTATAAGCTTCTGTCCGTGTTAAAGAAACATACTGGAGAGAGAGAAAGTGAGTTTTAGAGAGAGAGAGTTGAGAGAGAAATTGATTAGAGCATTCACATTCAATCCATCAAATTATACATACATTCCCATAAAAAACAACTCCTATATCAATATATTTCCACTAAAAACAAATACTTTTTCTCTCTCCTTTCAATTAAATAATATTATCATTACATTTTTCTCTCTCCTTCACTCACAACCACTTTCAATATATATTAAAAAAATTATACTGGATGAACAGTGTCCCCCCAAATATACAGATGAACAGTAACATTTTCTCTCTCCTCCACTCACAACCACTTTTTATACCCTTTATAATATAAAAATCTCTCCTCTCATTATTTGATGGATTGAATGTGAGTGCTCTTAGAGATAGTAATTGATTGAAGAAGATGATGTGTTATATATCTGAGCCATAATTTTGAATTTTGAATTTGGAGCCATAATATTAAATCGTCAGAGGTTTTGAAGTTTGAATTTTTAATCATCAGTGGTTTGATTTTTGTAGTTAGGCAGTGGTTTGGAGATAGGCAGTGGTTTGAATTTTGGAGATAGCCAGTGCGTTGGAGATAAGTGCTTTGGAGATAGGCAGTGGTTTGAATGTGGGTCACCTTTGAATTTTAAAGTCTTTTAATATTAGGCATTATGATGTAATAATGGCATAAGAAAGCCTTGTTGGACATGCTCTCTAGCTGACACATCTGCTTTTCTTATGTCACTGATATTTCTCCTTTTATAGAAAGTATAGATAGATTTGCTCTGTTTCGCCGCAACGCGCGACGAAAAAAACCTAGTTTAAATTAAAATACATCATCCCTCAATTTGCATATAATAAAGTCATGATCAAAATAACATTTGAGAAACTAAATTAAATGTAGATAGAAAAAATGTATTAGGCTTGCTTAGGAATATAAAAGTTATACAATTCACGATATGATATATTATATTGTTAGCATTTTAATATATGAAGATGGTAGTGGTTTGGTTGGGTCCAATAAGTGCTAGTAGGTTTCAAAACCAATGCCTTGTGTAGGTATTATAGGCTTGCTTATTGTGGATGTATTAACTTTATATATTGTGGGTTTCTTCTTTAGTTATGAAAACTCTTATCTTCAATCAATTCAAATATCACAATCAGAATTTCAATGTGAATCTGCTTTTATTTTTATGATGAACAACTTTCATGACCCATCTAATCTTGTTAGGCCACAATTGTATAGTCCTTTCCTTTGTTGAAATAAACCCTACAAAATATATATCTTTTGGATGTATTTATACCGCATTGAGTGCCATGACATACGTGCAATCATCCGTATATCGTCAGAAAATGACACGGTTTTAAGAATATAAAGCAAATACGTCATGTTTATACTTAAAAGTATACCAAGTCGGTGATGCGTACTTGGGTAAGAAGTCGTGGTAGAGAACAAACAGTGTAGTGGCCATCATTATTTTAGTCATGGTAGAGTAGGAAAGACCTAAATACCGTTACTGAAAATTTGCCAAATATAGGTACCGATATATATATATATATATGGAATAAGTTAAAATGAGAACCACCTCGAGTTGTAAGAACCAGCGAGAACCACCCCCGCGGGGGGCCGTTGACCACGAAATTTTTTTTACACCTAGATCCGTATATTTTAACACGGGGGGTAAATTTTGGGTTCAAACGGCGCGCCCGAGGGGGTAGTTTTTTACGCCCAAAGTTTGGTAAAAAAAAAGAAAAATTAAAAAAACCCAAACTTTGGGCGTAAAAAACTACCCCCTCGGGCGCGCCGTTTGAACCCAAAATTTACCCCCCGTGTTAAAATATACGGATCTAGGTGTAAAAAAATTTTCGTGGTCAACGGCCCCCCGCGGGGGTGGTTCTCACTAGTTCTTACAACTCGAGGTGGTTCTCATTTTAACCTTCCCCATATATATATATATATATATATATATATATATATATATAGGGAGCTGCTAAAATAAGAACCACTCCCAGTTGTAAGAACCGCGAGAACCACTTTCAACCAATCAGAACATGCCAACAGAAAGGGTATATTAGTCATTTACCCAAAACATCAAATCTCATTATCTCTCCTCATTTAAAGTACCTTCTCTCTCCTCTTTCATTATTTGTCAGCTTCATCTTCATTTATCTTCCATTTGTCTCTCATTCTCTCTCTCTTGAAACTGGTTTCGGATGATTCTGCATTTGGAAAAACCCAAATCAAAATCATAACAACCACCACACACCCTCATATCCGGCCACCATCCCCCCACCACACACCGCTGTTCACCGCCACCCAACCGTTCACCACCCAACCCCCCGCCCAATCCTGGATTTGATGAAGATTTGCGTGGGCAACAGTCACAAAACCACCGCCCAAAGCTCCGATTTGGGGTATTGAGCTCCGATTTTGGGAAACGAGATGGGGGAACAATTCCAAGCTCCGATTTGGGGGGTAGTGAGCTCCGATTTGATGTTGTGGTGGTGGTGGCGGTTCGACGGTTGGGTGGTGGTCAGCGGTGGTTGGTCGGCGGCGGTGGTTCTAACAGTGGGTAGTGGCTGGTATTTTTTATATGTGTTCTTGAATGAATGATGATGATACCGATTGTATTTTTGGTATGTGTTCTTGATTTTTCTGGGTTTTCTTGATTTTTCTGGGTTTACTTGATTTTTCTAGTGATTTCTTTGGTCTGTGTTCTTGATATGTGTTCTTGATCTGTGGGTTTTGAATGTTTGAATCGGTTTAATCTGGGTTTTGAATGTTTGATTTTGTGGGTTTTGATCTGTTGAATCTTGGCCTGTGTTCTTGATCTGTTGAATCTTGGCCTGTGTTCTTGATGTTAAGTCTGGGTTTGATGTTGAATCTGGGTTTGAATATGGGTTTGATGTTTGAATATGGGTTTGATGTTGAATCTGGGTTTCATGTTGAATCTGGGTTTGAAATATGTTTGAATGATGTTCTTGTTTCCTTTTGAATGTTCAAATCGTTTGAATATGGTGCCTTATTGAATCGGCTGTGATGATGCAAAAAAAAAAAAAAAAACTGACCATGGCGCGGCAAGGATGGCGGAGGGTAGGTTTTTTGAACCTGCAGCCCCACTTTGCAGCCTCTGATTATCGGAAAATCTAAGCCAAAACTTTGTTTTTTTTCAAGAATCCTCTCGTTCTTTTGATTTTTTTTGAGGCGTCGATGATGATAACAAAGTATTTGAGACACATCACGAGTGTGCGATTTTCTGGGTGCGTTCGATTTTGCGTAAAAACGTTTTTGTAAAAAAAAAAAAGTTAGACCGTAAACTTTTTAACGTAAAACGTAAAAAGTTTTTACGTAAAACGTAAAAAGTTTTCCGTAAAACGTTAAAAGTTTTAGGTAAATCGTATAACGTAATTTTATTTAGTAAAACGTAAAAAACGTTAACGTAAAAAAACCGGCGCGTAAAACGTAAAAAAACGTTAACGTAAAAAACCGGGGGCGTAAAACGTAAAAAACCGGCGCGTAAAACGTAAATATCGTTAATGTAAAAAACCGGCGCGCAAAACTTAAAAAAATGTTGACGTAAAAAACCGGGGCGTAAAACGTAAAAAACCGACGCGTAAAACGTAAAAAAACCGGGCGTAAAACGTAAAAAACCGACGCGTAAAACGTAAAAAAACGTTAACGTAAAAACTTTTTACGTTCCGTAAAGAAACGCTCGTAAAAAACGGGGCGTAAAAAAACACGGCGTAAAACGTTCCGTAAAAAACGCTCGTAAAAAAACGGGGCATAAAAACGTAATATAAAAATCTGTTTTTTAATCATTAAAAAAATTATCATTAAAATCTGAATTTTAAAATATTGTTTAATATAAAAATATGTTTTTTAATAAAAAAGTAATCAAAGAATAGGACAAAAACAATTAAATATAATATATACTAAAAGACAAAAAAAGTAATTTTACTTAAATACCCTTTTGAATTAAAATATTAAAGACATAATAAGACAAAAAATACTTAATATTATTTTTAAATACTTTTAATCTCATCCATCCATCATCTTGATCTAATGGCTAGAAAGTGGTTCTCGCGGTTCTTACAACTGGAGGTGGTTCTCATTTTAGCGGTCCCCTATAGGGGGTCGCTAAAATGAAAACCACCCCAAGTTAAAAAAACCACGAGAACCAATCTCCACCAATCAGATAATGACACCCAAAAGGGTAATATAGTCATTTAATCAAAACCATAAAATCATCTTTCTCTGCTCTTTTAAGTCTCTTTTTAAAGTAATTTCTGTTTCTCTCCCTTCACATTTAATCAAAACCATTAAATTATCTCTCTCTGCTCTTTAAAGTCTCTTTAAAAAAAAGATTTTGTAAAATTTTTGATAAAAAAGTTTTTGTAAAAAAAAATTTAAAACCGTAAAAAAAGCTTTCATAAAAAGTTTAAAAAATGTGCGTAAAAAAAGTTTTTATAAAAAAAAGGTTAAAACCGTAAAAAAAAATTCGTATAAATTTTTGTTCTTTGTTAAAAAGTTTTGTAAAAAAAAGTTGAAAAAAGTTTTTTGTAAAAAAAAAGTCTAAACCGTAAAAAAAGTTTTCGTAAAAAAAAGTTTAAAACCTTAAAGAAAAGTTTAAAAACATGTGTGTAAAAAACGGCGCGTAAAAAAACAGCACGTAAAAAACGGGGCGTAAAAAACGGCTCATAAAAAACCGGGTGATAAAACGACGCGTAAATACGGGGGGTAAAACGACGCGTAAAAATGGGGCGTAAAAAACGGCGCGTAAAACCGGGTTTAAAAAAACGGCGCGTAATACCGGGCGTAAAAACGACGCGTAAAAACGGGACGTAAAAAACGGCGCGTAAAAAACCGGCTCGTAAAAACGTATTTTTGTAAAAGAGTTAACTACCATTTTGGTCCCTGAGGTTTTGTCACTTTTACCACTTTAGTCCAAAACTCAAACTTTTTCAATCTAGGTCCCTGTGGTTTCACTTTTATTGCCATTTGGTCCAAAAATAAATCAGCTGATATCTGGCTAATAAAATCCTATTATTTTGTCCTTTTCCTTAGGGGCAAAACAGTCAATATAATTTTATTATAACACATTATTAATTAAATTAATGAAATCAGCTGATATTTGGTCATTTTGCGCTTGAGAAAAAGGACAAAATAACAGGATTTTATTAGTCAAATATCAGCTGATTTCATTTTTTGACCAAAATGACAATAAAAGTGAAACCACAGGGACCCAGATTTAAAAGGTTTGAGTTTTGAACTAAAGTGCCAAAAGTGAAAAAACCTCAGGGACCAAATGGCAGTTTACTCTTTGTAAAAAAATCCTGACAAAAATTATTTTTTGTAAAAAAAAAAATCAAATTTTAAAATGTTTTTTAATTAAAAATCTGATTTTAATAAAAAAACAATTAATTTAATAAGACAAAAAAGTAATAAAAACAATATAAATAATAAGACAAAACAAGCAAATTTACTAAACTGCCCTTTTAACATTAAATTATTAAAAACATAATAAGACAAAAATAATTTAATATTATTTTTATAACTTTTAATCTCATCCATCCATCTTCAAAGATCAATGGTTGGAAAGTGGTTCCCGCGGTTCTCTTAACTGGGGGTGGTTTTGATATATAGTGAAAGTGTAAAATACAATATCTCCTAACGTGCAATACGTACGATATAGTGAAATCGCATGTTGGAAATCGCATGTTTTTTTAGCAATTTCGCATGTTGGTTTTTCTGATGAAATCGCATGTTTAATATTGAATTCGCACCGGATCAGACGGCTGAGATGAGCACGTATATATTGTACGATAAGAGATATTGTACGTTAACCTAACCCTATATATATATATATACATATATATATATATATAAATATATATATATAGAATTCTTTTTTATAAAAATAGGCAATTTATTATTCAAGATGTTATGTATTAATAAAAATTTATATATATACCAGTACCTCTATTTGATGATTTTTCGGTACCGATACTTCCGGTACAGGTACCGATATCGAGCTCTTCCCTACTCTACCATGAATTATAAAATAATGATGGCCTCTCCGCTATTTGTTCTCTACCACTCTATCATGGCTTCTTACCCAAGTGTGCATCACCAACTTGTAAATTCATGACTTCTTACCCAAATGTGCATAACCAACTTGTAAATGTATGATTTCTTACCCAAGTGTGCATTACCAACTTGTAAATTAAGCTATTAATACTTGTAAAAAAGTTGAATAGTAAGTTTACCTCACAAAGTAAAGTTATTAATTAATAGTGCATTACCAACTTGTAAATTAAGCTATCAGTACTTGTAAAAAATTGAATAGTAACTTTACCTCACAAAGTAAAGTTATTAATTAATGGGTCATGCTAGCTGCACACGCCCAAAATTATTTTCACACCCCAAAGCGCCGCGCTATGGCCAAAGCGCGGCGCTTCGATCGACAAAACGTGCTTCGATTGACGTTTGAAACATTCGATACTGTTTGACAGACATAAAGCTAATCATGATGTTTTGTCGTTAACCCTAAGCGCCGCGCTGTGGCCATAGCGCGGCGCTTCGACCCCAAATTTCACCCTTTTCCCCTTTTAAAAGCAACCTGTGAGACATACATTTCCATCACACACTGTCTTCGATATACATTTTGCCTTCATTTCAGATCCGTTGTGTTTCTTCTCAAAATAACGCGCGGTTTTGCTGTATTACTTACATCTCTTGAAAAAACGATGTCGTGGTTAAACAACTATATTTTCGGTCAATATTCTGACGAGACAGTTGTTCCTGATTCTTACGAGGGGACCGCTATTTCTGACTCGTATGAGAAACCGGTCTCGTCCAACTTGAGGGAGGCAGAGGTTGTATCTGGCATTCATTATCGTGATAACACGGTGACGCTGGATTTGAATACCCCTGTGGAGGACCCTTACGCACAACAAGGTTATTCGAATTTCGGTTACGGTGGCGAGTACAGCTTTGTACAGCAGGAGTGTGGTCCAAACGACAGTTACGGTTGTCAACAGAGCTTACAAGGTTATTCGAATTTCGGTTACGGTGGCGAGCACAACTTTGAACATCAAGTATATTCGGACCTCGGTGACGATGGTGAGCCGGGGGATGTGTCTGTTGACGAGGAAGACTGTTACCCGGTTACGTTTTCGTTTGATACGACGCAGACCTTTTCGTCACGTAAAGAGTTGGTGCGTTGGGTACAAGACACGACAAAAGACAACGGTTACCTCATTGTGACTAAGAGGTCGAATAAAAGAGGAGAGAATTACAAGATTTGGTTTCAATGTACTTTTGGTGGGGAGCATAAGAGTATAGCTACACAGAGGAAAACGGGTAGCAAGAAAATAGGCTGCCCGTTCGAGATGATCGGGTTTTCGGAATCATCCGGAAGTGTTTGGAGGATCGAGGTGACGAAGGCGAAGCATAACCACACTCCTATTGAAAACTTAGAGGGTCACGCGTATGCGAGAAGGCTTTCTTCGGAGGATACAAAACTGGTTAAGGAGCTGGCAGAGCAAGACATTCCCAACCAAAGTATCTGGCGAACGCTGACAAAAAAAAATCCGGCTAGAAAGCTTATTCCGAAAGATATACACAACGCTGTTCAGAAGATCAACGCCGAAAAAAATGTCGGTAAGTCTCCGATGCAAAAACTTGAAAGCATTCTTCTCGAAAAAAATTACACTTATTACATGCGCACGAATGAGATATCAAACGAAGTTGAAGATGTCTTCTTTGTTCACGAAAGATCATTCAATATGTGGTGTGCCTTCCCGCATGTGCTAATGATTGACGCCACCTACAAAACGAACATGTACAACCTGCCATTTGTTCAGGTCGTAGGCCTGGAGTGTTGGCCCCTCCTGCTGAGCAGGCGGCCGCTCGGCAGGCTCAGCTACAGGCTCTGGGACTCGATGAGTTCCCGGGCCAGCCTCAGGCTGAGGCTCAGGCTGAGCCTCAGGCTGAGGCTCAGGCTGAGCCTCAGGCTCAGCCTGTATTAGAGGATCCGGCTCAGGAGGAGCATATCGAGGAGATCCCGGTACCACCAGTTCAGCCAGCTCCTGAGCCGCCACAGTACCCGCAGCACGTTTACGCTGACCTGCCTCCGGTAGCGCGTGAGGTGGCTCAGGACTTCGACCGGCGCCTCAGACGCCGGGCCGCACGCCAGGACTGGATCATCGAGACGCTCGTTTCTCTACGAGAGCTCGCTGGGTTGCCTCCACTTCCCCTCCCACCGTCCCCACCGCACGAGGATTAGTATCTTAGTTTGTTTGTATAGTGTTTTGTTATGTATTATGCAGTCAGTTATACCTTTTTGTTTTGTATGTACAAACTGATATATATATATATATATATATATATATATATATTATATATATATATATATATATATTGCAGTTAATCTTCTATTTACATCACGTTGGTTTTGGATTGTTTACGTTTAATTCTTATGGTTTTCTGTACAATTTATTTAACGTGTTCGTTTAATTTAACATAATAAACTAGGTTAACAGTTTATAAAGACACACTTATATTATATACGTTCTATAAAAATAATGACGTAAAAAACGTAATTATAAAACAACGTATTATAAAGGCCACCCATTATAAAACTCAAATACAATTTTTTCCTCCAAAAAACACTACCAAACTAACCCACATCTCACCTATTTCAAAAAAAAATCAACACAAATTCCAGCCAATGCTTTTTGTCTTTTTGCACACTCGAAGCGCCCCGCTTTGGCCATAGCGGGGCGCTTCGAGTGTGCAAAAAGACTAATGCCGTGTGCGAATAGACCGGGCCTAATTAATATATAGGAAATATATGATTTGATTTGTGAACGATCATGAACGTTAGAACTTTTTAATGATTTTTTTCCGATTTGATTTGTGAACCATCATGAACAATAGAACTTTGTAATGATTTTTCCTTTACAATTTGTTTTTGATAGCCCGTGAACTTGTAGCCATAAAGTGAACGATCATGAACAATAGAACCTTTTTATGATTTTTTCCTTTATAATTTGTTTGTGATAGCGTGAACTTGTAAGCCATAAATATTTGACTACCATAATTATTTTATTAAGCATAATCTTTTTTATAGAAACTTATACTATAATTATTTTATTAAGCATAATCTTTTTTGAAAACTTATCTGACTATTCCTTTTATTAATTAAATGAGTAACTTGCAGCCATAAACTTACTCTAACTATTACCAACATATTTATAAAATGCCAAAACATCAAATTACCAACCAACGGCAGGTAAACAGACAAAAAGCTGCGCAGCTACCCCAGTTTGAATTGTAAAGCCGATCCTAGTAAAGAAGAAGCGACTCTTAAGGGTCGAGGTATTATTGTTCACGACCCGCTGGACACTGTTAAGAAATTCCACAACATCCGAGACTAGAGACCTAAATGTATAAAAGGCAAATTGGATAAACACGTGTTGATTATCTAAACAAGCTTTCTCGTGTTTAGCGACTTTGTTTGATTCCGCCTTCAACGTTGTCTGGCCAGCAACAAACCCAGTATCCCTGAGCAAAACAAGAGGGGACACCCCTGTAAGGTCCATACAAGCGTGTTTTCCCCCTGCCCACCAAAACACAAGAATATTAGCTGGCCAAAGAGTAGACCTTCCATCGAGCAGATATGTTAGAAAGTTCACCAAAGCCTCCTTTTTAGCATAAATCACTACCTGCTTTAGAACATCACAAAAAATATCCCTAACCAAATCATGCTTATATTTAAATCCAGATAACTCCTTGCAATGGACCACATGCTGACTAAAGTATCTAAACAAACGTTGCGACAAACCAGACAGGGCTCATCAACAGATAACAAAGGGATCATTAGCCGGTATTTAAGAGTTGCCCGTTACTCCACAGCCAGCATGTGTTGGCTTAATCCTTCAATGGAGATGAGCAGCGTAGCTTGAAAATTTCTACCGGGGGGCGGAAGTCAACGGGCCTAAAAATTCTATATAAGTAAATGTTTTTTTATAGAACCGGGGGGTCGAAAACGGATATACCTAAAAAATTCTATATGAAACGTACATACATAATACTACTGAGCAAAAAGTTCGGAAGGTCGCTCCCCCTTGCCAGCTACAAACCCAGTATCTCTGAGCCCAACAAGAGGTGACACCCCTGTAAGGTCCATACAAGCATGTTTTCCCCCTGCCCACCCAAACACAAGAATATCAGCTGGCCAAAGAGTAGACCTTCCATCGAGCAGATCTGTCAGAAAGTTCACCAGAGCCTCATTTTTTGGCATAAATCACTGCCTGCTTTAGAACATCACAAAGAATATCCCTAACCAAATCATGCTTGTATTTAAACCCAGATAACTCCTTGCAACGGACCGCATGCTGACCAAAAGTATCTAAACAAACCTTGCGACAAACTTGGTAGGGCTCATCAACAGGTAACAAAGGGATCATTAGCCGGTACTTAAGAGTTGTCCGGTACTCTGTAGCCGGCATGTGTTGGCTCAATCCTTCAATGGAGATGAGCAGCGAAGCTTGAATTTTTCCACCGGGGGCCGGAAGTCAACGGACCTAAAAATTATATATAAGTAATTTTTTTATAAAACTGGGGGGTCAAAAACGTATACACCTAAAAAATTCTATACGAAACGTACATACATAATAATACTGAGCAAAAAGTTCTGCAGGTCGCGCCCCGGCTTCTTGAAAGCTACACCCCTAGAGTTGAGTGTTAGGAAATCTTGAGCATGAGGAGCCCGAACACAATCAAGCATACCTGTCATCATAGCCGACATGTCTAATTATTCATATGCAATTTCATCACACATAAAACGTGCTTTCAGTAATTGATTAATCGTATTGTGTGTGGAAGTATAAAAAGTAATTTTCTAATAATTTTTTTTTTCAATAACTTATCTTTGCTAAGTTTTTAAAAAGTAATAAGAAGGTAGAGGAAGGTTCAAATGAAAACCACTAGTTATCGCGAAAACTCGAAAACTAACTAAAAAAAGCATAAAAAACATACCCAAATTTTTTTTTTACATACCAATTTTCGATATTTTAGGTATATAAAAAAAATTTCATAAAAAAAAAATTGTAGTGCACATGTGTAATAGTACACATGTGCACACAATTTTTTTTTTGAAAAAATGTTTTTTTATATAAAAAACTAGCAATTTTTAATAAAAAATTGAAAAAAAAAATATTTTTGTGTGTTTTTTAGGCTTTTTTAGTTAGTTTTCGAGTTTTCCCAATAAAAGTGGTTTTATTTAAACCATCCCCTATATATATATATATATGAAGGTTCATTTGAAAAAAAAAATTAATTGAGAACAAAATCAACAAATGCTACAATTGTAAAATATTAAATAATTTATCTCATCTCATTTATTATTATATTTGACTAATATATTAGTTATAAAGACTATCATCCTACATACTAAAATTTTTTGCTACACACATCAAAATGTATCCTCTACAGTTCTATATTTATCCTACACATATATAAATTTATCCTACATAGTTCGTAATTATCCCACACTTTAAATTATTTTTTTTTTGAAAAAAAATATATAATTTGAAAATGAGTTACAAATTTAACGTTTATAAAAAAGAAAAAGTACAAATGAATGATTTATCTACGTTTACCAATAAATTAAAAAACAATATAATAAAAAGAACTGATTGGTTGTTATGAATCAAAACCCTATATATACACCTGTATATTACCATTAAATCTGCACAAAATCAACCACATGGAGATCTTCACCATCTTCCTTTCATGGCTTCTTACAACAGCGTTAGTTTTATTCATGTTCTGCTTGTTTCTACACCCTCTAAGATCAAATAGATCATCCATAACAGCCCCTAAACTCCCCCCAAACCCTCCAAATCTTCCAATAATTGGAAACTTGCACAAACTAATAGGTAAACCTCGTCACCAAGCCCTTTGGCAACTCTCCAAAGAATATGGTCCAGTTATGCGATTTTATATTGGCTCAAAACCATACCTTATCATCTCTTCCCCTGCCATGGCCAAACAGGTCTTGAAAACACAAGATCACATATTTTGTTCCCGTCCATTGTCCAAGGCCGTGAAGCGGCTAACTTACAATTACATGGACATCGCATTCTCCCCTCATAGCGATCACCAGAGGGAGATGCGCAAGATTTTGGTGTCTGAGTTCCTTGGTCCCAAGAGAGCTCGATGGTTTAACCATGTACTGGTGACCGAGATTGAAACCATGGTTCGTGCTCTAGGGTCGCATCCACCAAATGTTGCAGTAAACCTAAACAAGTTGTTTTTAGCATTGGTCAAGGGGGTGGTGTGCAAGGTGGCATTTGGTAACAATTATAGACAACAACCGAATAAGGGTTCGTCATGGGAAGTGGTGGTTGATGAAGGCCTGGAAATGTTGGGTGGATCGCTTGGGGATTCTTTTCCATGGGTAGGTCCATTTATTGACCAGGTTAGCGGATCGACCCGTATGCTGGAGACATGCTTTACTAATCTCGATACATACATCGAGTCGATCATTGATGATCATAAGAATCAAATTGCAGAAGTAATTGATGATGAAAAGGATTTTGTGTATACTTTACTTGAGTTGTCTTCCAAAGATAATACTTCTGGCCATCGGTTGACCAAAGAAGATATCAAAGCGCTTATATTGGTAAATAATATACTTTTAAGTTTTAAAAATGGATAGGTTATTGGCATATATTAAAGTGATTTATTTATTTGCGTAGAGTTCTTTCTTGAACAACCAACTTATTTTAGGTTAGAAAAACATGTCGAAATTGCAACAAAATGATCACTTCAATTAATTATCTAAAAAAGTAAAATATGGATGGTTATCGACACATAAGTATGATTTCATTATTTTTTTTTTTTGAACAAAGATATTGATTGTTTATACTAGTGGTGTTGGTCAAATTATATATATTGATTGTATACAGATCAATCACTTTGAATCATTTCTTTTCCGAATATTTTTTATTGTAAAAAAAGTTGGTTAAGTAAATAAAGCCAAAAACAAAATGATTATTGTTCATGCATTTTGCTGCAAGTAATATATATTGTTCATGCATTTTGCTGCAAGTAATAGATATTGATTGGAGTAATATACATAACATATTGCTAATGAAATAAGTTGTCAGGACGTACTCACTGGCGGAGTTGATACGACTGTTGTGACGTTGGTGTGGGCAATGTCTGAGATCGCTAGAAACGTTAGAGTGAAGCAAAAGTTGCAAACTGAAATCCGAAACAACACAGGACGAAAACCAAAAATAGATGTATTGGACATCGCAAAATTTACATACTTGAAAATGGCGGTAAAAGAAACATTAAGACTACACCCTCCAGCCCCATTGATAATTCCCCATGAATGCATGAGCCATTGTCAAATTGGCGGTTACGACGTCTTACCTGGGACAACTGCTTTAATCAACGCGTGGGGGATAGGAAGAGATCCAAGCATTTGGGGAGAGAATGCGGCTGAGTTCTATCCAGAAAGGTTTGAGAAGTTTGAGGTTGATTTTGAGATGGTCCCGTTTGGGGGTGGACGAAGATCGTGTCCAGCAATGAACACGGCTCCTGCAACTGTTGAGTTTGTGTTAGCAAATCTGCTTTACTTGTTTGATTGGGAAGTTCCTGATGGAGTGAAGAATGAAGATTTGAACATGCAAGAAGAGGGTACCTTAATTCTCCGAAAGAAAGTACCACTTTGCCTTGTGCCTACAAATTATAATTGGGATGAATAATAAGTAATCAGCTGCTGCTTCTTCTTCTTCTTCTTCTTATTTTTTGTTTTTGTTTTCTGGTTTTTATTTATGTAAAATACCAACTGCTTGAATAAGAAATTCATATATGGAGGTCGGTCGTTTTTATTTGAATGCTAAAAGAAATCCACAACGGCCTCTGTAGTCTTTGAGTTTTAAACAACCTCCGGTGTTCTAGAATGAATGGGGAAAGTTATAGGTGGTTGTTTGCACTACCAGGAATTATGGTATGGTGATAGGTTGTAAACGAACCGAACGAAAACGAATAAGGTCTTGTTCATGTTCGTTCGTTAAGGGTATAATGTGTTTATGAACGGTGCAGGAACACTTACCGAACGAGATTTTATGCTCGTATTCATTCATTAAGGAAAGGTACGTGTTCACGAACACAAATAAAATTGTCGAAGATGACGATGGATAGAGGTGGATGGTGAGAGAGCAGCGCTAGACCTTGAAGCCCCAATCATTGAACGAAAGTCGATAGTATTTTTCGATGTGAATGATGAAAACAAAGTGAAACGATTCATAAACAAAGTGGAAATAGGGTTTCCCATTTTATTTATTTGGGTAATGAGATAAATAAGAATAAGAATTAAATAATATAAAAAGTTTAGAGAAACAAATAAATCCTAAAAGATGTTTAATGAACAACATAAATAAATGAACACGAACGAATGTTCACGAGCAGATTACCAAAAATTCACGAACGCATTTGAACAAACGGGACATTTTTTCGTGTTTATTCATTTAACTAACTAAATGAATGAAATTTCTTGTTCATGTTCACTCATTATTTAAATGAACGAACACAAATGAAGACATGGGCTTTTTCATATTACCGAGTGCTAAGTGACAACCTCTTATTAAATTGTTTCTTTAACTTTTCATTTATTTATTCTGAAATAATATAAGTGAAAATAATAATTTCACCAATATCGAGACACGCCGTCTGGTGACATATAGTCTACATATGGTAAAATATATATATATAGGGAGAGAATGAGAAAATTACATATAAATGAGAAAACTAGAAAACTAACTAAAAAACATACCAATTTTTTTTACAATTTTTTATAAAAAAATCGTTATTTTTTATATATAAATTTTTTTTCAAAAAAATAATAATAAACTTGCACTACACATCTGCATTATATGTGTACTACACATGTGCATTACATGTTTAAAATTAGCTTTTTGTGTTTAGTTTAGCTTTTAGAGTTAGGTTTTTTGAAGGTTTAGAATTAGGATTTGGTTTTTGGGTGTGAGGGAGAGGGGGGGAGAGGGTTTAGGTTTTTGGGGGTGGGGGTGGGGAGTTTAGGGGTTTTTTTCGGTTTTATATTTAGGGTTTAGTTTTATGTTTTCGGGAGGGGAGGGGGTGGGGGGATTTAGGTTTTGGGGGGGTGTCGGTGGGGGGGGGGGGTTAAGTAGTTTAGGCTTTCCGTATTAGTACCCATGTATAGTACAAAAAATTTTTATTTTTTATTGTTTTGAAAAAAAAATTCGTGTATAAAAAAAAGAGATTTTTTTTATAAAAAATTGTAAAAAAAATTAGTATGTTTTTAGGTTTTTTTTAGTTAGTTTTTGGTTTTCTTATTTAAACTAGTTTTCTCATGATCTATCCCCTATATATATATATATATATATATATATATATATATATATATATATATCTATACTACTTTAATAAGGATATGTGAAGGACAAGATGGTAATTGAACAAGGTGTTGAAAAAACACTTAATGCACAATGTACAACTGTTAAGGCACAAGAAAACACAAAACCATTTACCCTTTACAAGGTTATACATCTGCCGTCCAATTGTTTAACTTTCTCACACGGATCAAGATCGGGACCGTCCATTTGACTTCACACGGATCACCATATGCTTTCTCTCTCAATGCTCACACATCTCACAAAACAACATCAGATCTCCTGTCTCTCTTCTCTCTCTCTTCTCTCTCTTCTCGGCGATCTAGGGTTTCATGAGATCTATCACCAGATCCGTTTGAATCTATCACCAGATCCGTTTGATGAGCAGATCAAGGGTTTCATGAGATGTTCTGGCAAGGGATCCACAGATTTGAACAAGGGATCCGTTTTATCTGGCAAGGGATCCACAGATTTGAACAAGGGATCCGTTTGATGTTCTGATAAGTTGCTTTATCTTTAATCTTGATGTAGATTTGTTAGTAGATATCTTACCATGTTCTTTTGTGATTCTTACTTTTCAGGTGAAGCGGTTGACGGATGTTCGAAGGACGAAATCTGAGGTTTACGAAGGATTTTCTCATGTGTTTTGTGATGAATCGACTCAGGTTAGGTTCTAAATGTTGATTTATCTTTAATCTTGATGTAGATTTGTTAGTAGATATCTTACCATGTTCTTTTGTGATTCTTACTTTTCAGGTGAAGCGGTTGACGGATGTTCGAAGGACGAAATCTGAGGTTTACGAAGGAGTTTCGCATGTGTTTTGTGATGAATCGACTCAGGTTAGGTTCTAAATGTTGATTTATCTTTAATCTTGATGTAGATTTGTTAGTAGATGCGGTTATTTCAAATTAGGTTGAAAGTTTTGTGATATTTGAATTTGTATTTTTGGTGATGATAGTTAGATTAATTTCAGATATGACATAGTGAAAGGATAAATTGTTTTTGTAGTTTTGATTTTACTTTGTTCTGTTATATTTTGATCTTTTCCTTCATTTTTGGGACTGATAAGTGTCATGGTTGTGTGATAATTATGATATTTAGGTCATTTAGATCTGGAATAGTGAAAAGATAGATTGTTATGTATTTTTTATTTTAGTTTGTTCTGTGGGATGCTCGATGAGCAGATCTAGGGTTTCATGAGATGTATCACAAGCTTTATCTGGCAAGGGATCCATAGATTTGAACAAGGGATCCGTTTGATGTTCTGATAAGTTGCAATGAGTGTTATATATCTTACCATGTTCTTTTATGATTCTTATCTTTAATCTTGATGTAGATTTGTTAGTAGATGCGGTTATTTCAAATTAGGTTGAAAGTTTTGTGATATTTGAATTTGTATTTTTGGTGATGATAGTTAGATTAATTTCAGATATGACATAGTGAAAGGATAAATTGTTTTTGTAGTTTTGATTTTACTTTGTTCTGTTATATTTTGATCTTTTCCTTCATTTTTGGGACTGATAAGTGTCATGGTTGTGTGATAATTATGATATTTAGGTCATTTAGATATGGAATTGTGAAAAGATAGATTGTTATGTATTTTTGATTTTAGTTTGTTCTGTGGGATGCTCGATGAGCAGATCTAGGGTTTCATGAGATGTATCACAAGCTTTATCTGGCAAGGGATCCACAGATTTGAACAAGGGATCCGTTTGATGTTCTGATAAGTTGCAATGAGTGTTATATATCTTACCATGTTCTTTTGTGATTCTTATCTTTAATCTTGATGTAGATTTGTTAGTAGATGCGGTTATTTCAAATTAGGTTGAAAGTTTTGTGATATTTGAATTTGTATTTTTGGTGATGATAGTTAGATTAATTTCAGATATGACATAGTGAAAGGATAAATTGTTTTTGTAGTTTTGATTTTACTTTGTTCTGTTATATTTTGATCTTTTCCTTCATTTTTGGGACTGATATGTGTCATGGTTGTGTGATAATTATGATATTTAGGTCATTTAGATATGGAATTGTGAAAAGATAGATTGTTATGTATTTTTGATTTTAGTTTGTTCTGTGGGATGCTCGATGAGCAGATCTAGGGTTTCATGAGATGTATCACAAGCTTTATCTGGCAAGGGATCCACAGATTTGAACAAGGGATCCGTTTGATGTTCTGATAAGTTGCAATGAGTGTTATATATCTTACCATGTTCTTTTGCGATTCTTACTTTTCAGGTGAAGCGGTTGACGGATGTTCGAAGGACGAAATCTGAGGTTTACGAAGGATTTTCGCATGTGTTTTGTGATGAATCGACTCAGGTATGTCACTCGCAACTCGCAAGGAAACCTTTTTTTAGGATCTGAATTTAATTAGTTATACCTTTGGTTAACGACTGTCACGATCACTATTATTACAGAACAAGCTCACTCCGATCTTCTGGCTGCCGGAGAAAGTGTATCTGCTTGGAGAGTCTCGGAATTGGCTTTGGCGACGCTGAACGCTGCTTCATTCGAATCGATGGGGGCTTCATATGCAGAATGTTCCCTCACTTAGTGGTCTCATGCTCACTCAAGCAGAGGTAAAGTAAAGTTTATCATCATTCATCAATTTTCTTTTCTTTTTTGTTTATAATAAAGCTTTTTATATTTGCAACTTCACAAAATGTGATTTATATTAAATTTATTTTAAGTTAATAGTGTACTGGTTATAACTAATATCAAATCTTTACTAATACTTGATTTCTTTTTATGATGGTTGACTTTGCGAGAACTAACGGAGCATTAGTGTCAAGAATGGGCTGAGATTCGAATTCAGTCGGTTTTTCGCTCTTTTTTGGTAATTTCTAAGCCTTGAATATTAATTTTTAACATGCTATGCTACTGAGAGAATATAAACTTGACTATATTCTCTGTTTTTTGATGTGTTTTGTTATTTTTATGCTTTTTGTTTTTTAACTGATCTTAACCCATTTGACTTATGCTACAGACAAAAAGGGATCAAGATCGGGACCGTCCATTTGACTTCACACGGATCACCATATGCTTTCTCTCTCAATGCTCACACATCTGACAAAAAGGGATGCCAAAAGCAGGGAAGTACAATCTACAGGAAAAAGCAACACTTTACTTTTGTGTGAAAGACAGCTTGCTTGCTGCAGTCTCTATAATATATCAACACTCTTCCATACACTGTTTGAAAGACAGCACTGCTTCCTTCAGTCTCTATAAATAATCCAGAGATATCTACACTCTACTCACACTTTACAAACTCTCAACTACACTCAACTGAAATTGTAAGTTTATCTCAGTTGAATAATCCTACTTTCAAAACATCAACTTAACAACTTCTATTTACTTCGATTTCAGAATATATCAACTCTTTGCATTCGGATCTTGCGTTGTTTCTCGGCTCTCACATCAAGGTTTTAAAATTTTTGTCGGCTTTTCACATCTCCCTCTTGCATTGTTGTAAGTTCTTTCAAATATGACATAGTGAAAGGATAAATTGTTTTTGTAGTTTTGATTTTACTTTGTTCTGTTATATTTTGATCTTTTCCTTCATTTTTGGGACTGATATGTGTCATGGTTTTGTGATAATTATGATATTTAGGTCATTTTTGGGGATGATAAGTGTTGTAGTTCAATGAAAATTATGATAGTTAGGTCAATTTTAGATATGGAATAGTGAAAAGATAGATTGTTATGTACTTTTTATTTTAGTTTGTTCTGTGGGATGTTTTGATATATTTTTTCATTTTTCGGGATAGTGAAAGGATAAATTGTTTTTGTAGTTTTGATTTTACTTTGTTCTGTTATATTTTGATCTTTTCCTTCATTTTTGGGACTGATATGTGTCATGGTTTTGTGATAATTATGATATTTAGGTCATTTTTGGGGATGATAAGTGTTGTAGTTCAATGAAAATTATGATAGTTAGGTCAATTTTAGATATGGAATAGTGAAAAGATAAATTGTTATGTACTTTTTATTTTACTTTGTTCTGTGGGATGTTTTGATATATTTTTTCATTTTTCGGGATAGTGAAAGGATAAATTGTTTTTGTAGTTTTGATTTTACTTTGTTCTGTTATATTTTGATCTTTTCCTTCATTTTTGGGACTGATATGTGTCATGGTTTTGTGATAATTATGATATTTAGGTCATTTTTTGGGGATGATAAGTGTTGTAGTTCAATGAAAATTATGATAGTTAGGTCAATTTTAGATATGGAATAGTGAAAAGATAAATTGTTATGTACTTTTTATTTTACTTTGTTCTGTGGGATGTTTTGATATATTTTTTCATTTTTCGGGATAGTGAAAGGATAAATTGTTTTTGTAGTTTTGATTTTACTTTGTTCTGTTATATTTTGATCTTTTCCTTCATTTTTGGGACTGATATGTGTCATGGTTTTGTGATAATTATGATATTTAGGTTCATTTACTTTGTTCTGTTATATTTTGATCTTTTCCTTCATCATTACAGGAATTTTTTTTAAAACAGTACTGTATTCAAAACAAAATAAAACGCCGTATTCACAAAACAATATTGTATTCACAAAGCTGTATTCAAAACAATACTGTATTCAAAACAATACTGTATTCAAAACAATACTGTATTCACAAAGCTGATTGTTATAGTAATTATGTGTATGTGTAAATTATAGTAAATTGTTTTTGTAGTTTTGATTTTACTTTGTTCTGTTATATTTTGATCTTTTCCTTCATTTTTGGGACTGATATATGTCATGGTTTTGTGATAATTATGATCTTTTCATTCATTTACTTTGTTCTGTTATATTTTGATCTTTTCCTTCATCATTACAGGAATTTTTTTTAAAACAATACTGTATTCAAAACAAAATAAAACGCCGTATTCACAAAACAATACTGTATTCACAAAGCTGTATTCAAAACAATACTGTATTCAAAACAATACTGTATTCAAAACAATACTGTGTTCAAAACAATACTGTATTCAAAACAATACTGTATTTAAAACAATACTGTATTCACAAAGCTGATTGTTATAGTAATTATGTGTATGTGTTCATGTATGTGGATTTCTTATTTTATATGTTTTCTTTTAACGTTTAAAACACGTGGTAAAAATAAAACGCCGTTTTGATTATATACATGAGATGAAACTTGCATAGAATATTTCAATAAAGAGAAAAAAATAGGGATATTTCGTAATACAAATTAACCATGACCAGTGGTACAACATAATCTTCCGTTAACAACATTAGTTTCTAACCATATAAGTCTAAAAAGTAAGTAGTCAAATAAATTGGATACTCTAAATTCAAGTATTATCTATTTCTCTTTTTGTATTTTTCAGTTTACAAATCACTCCAAACACATATCAATTGAGAGGTATGGGCGGTGGTTATCCAATTCCCGTTGAATCACTAGGATCAACAAACCATTTAAACCTTCCTGATTCAAACCCTCTAACTTCAAACCCACCTCCGGTGTCAACCCCACCTCCGGTTTTAACCCCACCTTCGGTTTCAACCCCACCTCCATTGGCAAACCCTGAATATGATGATCCATTTGGTTGGACGGATGAAGAGTTGAATTGGGCGTATGACTATACCTTCGCTCAACTACAATTTGGTGGACTACAAATTGAGGGGTGCCATCGTCCGGTGCCAAACACTCCTATACTTCCTATGCATCCTCCACCTTCAAACCCCCCTTATGTGGAAAACTACAGTCAAACACAAGAACTACCGACCTGGGCTGAAGGGTACGAAACTGACCCTGGGGCGGTTTACGAACCACCATTGGATGAAAAAATGGTTTGGGAACCTTAGAACAACTTTTATGATGACTGTAGTTTTTTTTTTCTCGAATTAGTTTGAATCTTAATTATGTAACTTTTAATTATGTATTAGTTTAAATTTAAATTTGTTGCTGTTTAATTTTAATCATGTTTTAGTTTAAATTTTATTTCTGGAGTTTTTATTTTTTTTAGTTAACTAATATTGAACACTTAATAGGATATGTCTGATCATTTTTCCGTTGAAGAATTTTCATCATTGACAAATGATAGAGCATGGTATAATATAATCTTTGTTAAGGTGGAGTTTATTTGGCATGACGTCGATGGAAAGAGATTAGTGGTTATATTTCTTGATCAATACGTAAGAACATTATTTTAATTTACTTTGTGTTATATAAGCGTTTTTCCACCACTAAATTTCTTTTCATTTTAGAGACAAAAAATTGTTGCGTTCGTCCCACAAAATTTGATACACAAATATAATGACGCGTCATTGATGGGTGGTTTTTTTTCGTTGAATCATTTCCAAATTGAGAATCTCAACTATCTTGAGTGCCCAAAGTACCAGAATTACGTGTTAGTTTGGTCCGAGAAGAAAATTGTCATCAACGAATATACAAAGCTTTCTTCACTTATGCTTACGATTCCAAGGGGTGCTTCTTTATATCCATTGGTCCCTTCCATTATAGAATTGAAGCATGACAGGAGACCTCAAATGGATATTGTTGGTACATATTAATTCTCTATCTATAATTTTTATTAAATATATAAAACTTTATATATGGTCTATACGATTTAACTGATTTGGTTTTAGATGTGGTTGGGAGAATAATAGAAGGCAAACGTGATCGATGTTGTTTTGAACTTTCTCTTCAAGATAAGACGTACGTTATTATTTATTATTAACATATTACAAACATAATATTTACGTTATATGTAAGAAAATATTATTATTAGAAGAACTTTAACCCAAAATCGTAATATACAGTGGTCACACAATACAATTGTTTTTGTCTGCCCTGAAGCCTTCCGATGTTATACGTTCCATTCGAGCCGTGCAACAAAGGTCCATCATATATGTATCACGTCTCAAGTTGGTTCATCTACCAGATAGTATGTTATGCTTTACACATGAACATTCTAATAATTAGTTAGATCTAATAGCTCATGTAGTTTAATAAAAGTTATATTTTATTTGTTATTTCAGTTAATATTTTGAAGTCTACGGAGTTGAGTACGATTACGTACGAACCGGATATGGTCGAGGCACGGGATATGTAAATTATGGATCGTTATCCAATTTGTGTTTAAGTTAGAAACATTTGGTGTTGTTATTTGTTTAGTTGTTGAATATTAAAGTCTCTCTTGGTGTTTCGTGTTTTGCTTTTTGTTTCCCTCATATTGATGTAATTGTAGAAGTATTTATAATCTATCACCAAGGTATAATCTTCTTAGATTGGACAACTAAATAATCATTATCTGTATTAAACGAAGGTATAACCATGGCTGACCTTCCTACTCATACAATCATGTTTGAGATATTAACGAGGCTGCCAGCAAAGGATGTAGGTCGTTCTAAGAGTGTATGTAAGCAATGGTATGCGTTATTGTCAACACAAGATTTCGTAAAGATACATTGTTCTCGCTCAGTAGTTTCATCTAACCAGAGAGTTCTACTAATTGACGACCTAACGTGTTCTGTTCGTCCAATCATCTCTAATAACAATGACTATGGTCCAAGCTCAACAGTTACATTTCCATTCCATCACCAAAATAATGATGTCTCAATACTTTCACATTTGAACGGATTGTTGTGTGTTTGCTTGAATCATACATACGAGCTGCTTCTTTGGAATCCAACAACTACTGCTTTCAAGCGTTTGTCAACCCCTGATTCTCATGGATTCTATATAAATAACCTTGATGCCATTGGTTTGTACGTTGACGCTGACGATGATTACAAGGTCTTGCATATAAAGCGTAGGAGTGGTGTACTTGGTGTCTATGTTTATTCTAGGGAAGTAGACTCTTGGAGAAATATTCCTTTCATAACAAGACAAGAGTACCTAAGCCCTCATTTCAATTGGTCAGCTGGCACATTTTGTGGTGGTACTCTATATTTCACTGAAATTACTTTTTAATTACTATTTTAAAGCACCTGTAAGCGTGTAACATTTTGTTATGTGTCGAAATCTGGTACAGGAGAGGAGAAGATACAAGAAAGTCATAAGCGAACGGATGTATTGGTAAAACAGGAAGAGATACAAGAGACTCCCCGCATTTTGTTTTTATTGTTTTGTCTAGCTACTTGACTGTTTTGAACTCTTCTTGTTTTTAATTACATCTACTTCCTTGTTTTGTACTATTCTTGTAGAAGATCACGAATAAGAAAACTAACTTTAAGTACTATACGATATATCACGAGACGACGGATAAACTAACGGTAAACGAGTATCCTATTGTAAATCGCCACTCCCGCCGCATCGCGCGGGTAAGTGACTAGTATATATATATATATATATATATATATATATATATATGAGAATGATCCGTTAGAAACCACCCTAAAGGTGGTTCTCAAATGAACCTTACCCTGAAAGTGTAATGTACAATATGCGTTATCGTATAAGCATACGAGATTTGAAGATCGCATGTTATAAAAAAACAGTTACATGGTGTGGGTTCAATAGGGAACATTAAAACGTAGGTACATAGGGAACATTGTATTTAACATTTAGATATAGAGTAAAGGACATGGTCCCTGAGGTTAACCAAAATTTTGGATTGGGTCCCTAGCTTTTGAAAAGTACATGGATGGTCCATGTGGTTTGCACTTTGTAACGCATTTAGTCCCCATCTAACAAATCTCCAGGTTTTCGCAGGTCCAAGTAATTTGAGACTAAATGCGTTACAAAGTACAAACTACAGGAACCATGGATGTACTTTTGGCAAAAGTCGGGGACTTAATGTATTACAAAGTTCAAACCACAAGGACTATCTATGTACTTTTGAAAATCTAGGGACCAAATATAAAATTTTGGTTAACCGCAGGGACCATCTGTGTACTTTACTCTTTAGATATATATATATATATATATATATATATATATATATGTATGTATGGGAGGTTTTAAATGAAAACACTAAATATCGCGAGAACTGAGAGAACAAATGAAAAAACCACGAGAACTTGGTCAAAAACAATTCAAATTCAAAATTTCTTTTTACACTTATCATTATTATTCGAATACAATGTTAGAAATTAAATTTACACGTTTAAATTTACGCGAATTCGTAAATAAAGAAAATTTACACATGTGTAAGTTTGCCATTTACACATGTGTAAATCTGTTATGTTTACACATGTGTAAAAAAACTAAAATGAGTGATTTTGAAATAAGAAATGAATTGTTTGATCTTGTAAATTCTTTTCTTGATGTTGTATCTTAATTACAATGAGGTTTGTATTAAAAAAATTGGTTTTGATTGGTTTTTTCATTTGTTTTCACGGTTCTCGCAATATTTAGCGTTCTCAATATAACCCTTCCCTATATATATATATATATATATATATATATATATATATATATATATATATATATATATATGGGTTAGGTCATTTCAGAATTCTAAATAATTACAGAACTTTCAGAACTTCTAATAAACAATTATTTTATAAATATATTTTTATATTTTGAGCACTTTTATCATTTATTATATGTATTTCTATGATTACATACATGTTAAGAGTAATTTACATACGTGTAATAGTCAATTTATATATATGTGTAACAACTTATTACATATATGTAATCATATAAAATATGATAAAATTACTCTTATGATGTATGTAATGATGAAAATACATATAATTAATGATAAAGTTCTCCTAAATATAAAAATATATAAATAAAAAGATTGTTTATTAGGAGTTCTTTGAGTTCAGTAAATATTTAGGGTTCTGAAATGATTCTCACCCTATATATATATATATATATATATATATATATATATATATATATATATATATATATCATAAAGTTTCAATTTAACATCTTAACAATTAGTTTTTTTTTTCAAAAAACTTTTCAGAGCTTTTACATATAAATACATTAGAAGACTTTTTAATTAAAAAAAATCTACAAGTAAAAAAAAATTAAAAAATGCTTAAAAAACCATCATAAAGGTATTTTTTTTAAATACATATTTTTATGAGAAAAGTGCCTGGATAATCCCTGTGGTTTCCTTCGTTTTCATCTATAGTTCCTACACTTCTAAAATTACAGCTATAGTCCCCAACTTTTTGTGAGCGCGTTGTAGGATCGTTTAAGACTCCGAAACGATTGCGAACCGATACGTGTGTTGTGCGGAATCCGTACACGTACGTGGACCGAACACAAGAACGTAATACAAACGTGATTCTATTGAATATACGACAAGTAAAAGCACCACGAATCACCTTGAGCAATAGTTTCTATCTCTACTTTCTTTCTCTAGGCACCAAGCTCCAAATCTATCAAATGGCAAAAAAGTTCTAAACTAAAGCCCTAAAGGTTCTATTTATAGGCAAATGATATAAGGAAAGTTTCCTTATTTACAATAATGCCACCTTGCTATTTTTCCTAAATATATCACTATAAAATCATGTTTTCTACTATTTTTCCTACTACGAACTGGATTGACGGAGGCGATAGACATTAGTGCACTCACAGACTCCCTCTTGGATATTGACGCAGTCAATCTCGTAGCATCTTGTCTTTCTCTATCTTTGAGTCTTCTTGAAGGTTGGATATCTTCTGCAATCACAGACTCCCTCTTTCTTGAACAGACTCCCTGTGGATCTGTTTTCAGCTTTAGTTGCTCCCCCTTTCAGCAGACTCTATACTTCAAGCTCCCCCTTTCGTTAAGCTTCCGTGCTTTTAGGATCGACACATGGCTTTCCGTATACAAGCTCCCCCTTGCGATGAGCTCGTCTTCAGACTCCCCCTTAGACTCGGCTATCGGGATCGTAATCTGGTATAACATCTGCAATTCTCAAACATTTATCAGTGAAAGCATTTTGAATCATCCATGATTGAAAACCTGGCTCTCAATATAAATTGAAACATTTCAAATATACAACAGTGAAAACATTTTCGGTTGTCCAGGAATGATGACCTGGCTCTTTAAAAACTTTTTGAATCAAGAACCTGGCTTTATTGTACAAATATAAAAATATGAATATTTTCAGGATTACTTGACTCCACTCCCCCTATCAACAAACTTCATAGATTTGACGATATATGAATCCAAATCCCTCACAGTTAATCCTCCAAGTCCAACTTAATGACCTTGGAGACTTCACAAACTGTTTTTGATTTTTGATTTTAAAACTTCCAGTTTCAAATTAATGAACTTGTTTTATTCTCAGAAACACGTTCAGCATACTCAGATTTTGAAACTCAACTTTCAGACATCGGTTGTCGAAAATAAAGTGGAACCAAAATCTTTTTGTATTTTTCTGAAACATAAAGCAGTAAACAAATATTTACAAACATATTTACAAACAATTTTTTTTTGTTTGAGTTCGTGTCAGAGGATCATATTAGTTTATGACAAATCACTAGCACCGTTGAGCTTTAAACACTTTGAGTTCTACAAGATTCACTTAGATTGTCAATATACAGATCCTACTTAAATTTTCACACAAATTTCAACTGATTCGAGATACGAGATTAGTGTTTTAAGGACTTAATCTTATTCGTGTCTCCCACCTCAGAATTTACTCCCGTATCAAAATTCCCTAGATTTAGTCTTACAGGTGAGTATACCAATTTGATATCTGTATTTTGGGTTAGTGCGAGACCTTGAGAGCTCAGGTATGAACTTCCGTTTAGTCAAAGAGATGAAGGCTCGACTTTAGGTGTGTTCCCTTTAGAGAATCTTTTCTTCAACTGCAATTGATTCATATCATTCGATATTTTTCAATTTTTATGTAGAGGGTAAGATTTTAAAGCGCGTAAAGTATTATACGAGGTCTAGGCCATTGCTTCCGCAATATCAGAAGACCATGTATAATACCCCAGATATCAAACAGTATAAAGACCTAGTATCTCAGAATCAGGCAATCTTTCAAACAAGATTTCGGGGGTTACCCATATATCCGAGAGATGTTCCCCACGATATAAGTAAGTATTGATATTTCGGTTTATGTCTCGAAAACAATATACTAAGCGTGTAAAAACCTACTGGCATATCATCAGTGAGACCGTTTATCACATTTTAACTTTCCAATTCTTTAGCGTACTGTGATTATCTACTAATGCACTATCATTTCCTCTTTTTACACAATAACTCTTTTTCATTTTATCATGTTTTTTGCTTTTTCAGATTTTCTAATGTTTTTGGATTTTCTGACAACGCTTACTCCCTCTAAAATTCAAAACCATTTAAAGAAAATTTGACAACCTGATACTAATAGCTTTGTCTCGCCATCCATTTTCTACTTTACATGCACTATTTTGCAGAAAATATACCCCCATGATTTACAACACATTGATATTTTACAGTTTGAAAACCGTTTTTCAATCTTGTGAAACTAATCATGTTTGTTGAGCCGTGAGGGTTTCGGAATATTCACTCAACATATTTTTGTAATTTTTGATTTTTTTGACAAAATTTAAAAACAAACATATCAAGCATGAGCAGACAAACAGTGAACATTCAAGCATGTGTATTCATGTGTGTGTAATGGATCGGATGGTCATTTGTTAGAAACATTTAAGCTCAATGAGAATGATTCAAATCATATTATTTGGATCGGAAGGCCATCCGATCGGATGGTCATTCGATCGAACAGTCATTTGATCATCATTCAAGAACAATTCACCAAGAATGACTATCAATATGAAGGTGCACTTCGATCGGATGGTCATCCGATCGAATGATCATTCGTTCCAAAGATGATAAACAGTTAAGCATAGACATATGAGAGTGTTTTGGATCAGATGGCCCTTTTAATGACCCTTCTATTTGAAATTGGATCGGATGACTAATGTGGAACGGATTGTGATCCGTTCGGATCACTCTTCAAATTTAAACTGATGGTCATTTATTGGGCCTTTACTTGAATTGGATCGGATGAGTGTATTGGATCGGATTGTTATTCAATCGAACGACCGTCCGATCGATGACTTTTTCATGCAAATGTGATTAATCACTTTGGGCCGCTAAATCCACTTCCTTTAATGAACCTTTATTGGACCGAGATTTGTAATGTTCAGTCAAAGCACATGGGCTCACACTTATTGAATCACGTGATATTCCTGATACAATTAAAAGCTGATTGGCAAAACACCTTTGTAATTGGATCTCCAATTGATAATTGGCCGACAAGAGTGAATGGGTTTATCAATCAACATTTCACGTGATCGAGCTGACAACACTTATCTTTTATTGGGCCGCTGGCGTTAGTGGGTTAACAATATCAAAACAATTCACATGGATACCTTCCTTTCTATTGGACCGAGTAGCTATTTAAACCAGTGAATTAAATGGGCCTGACTTATTGCAGATCACATGTGACATAGATAAGAGTGATCCGATCGGATGTCTTTTGTAATATGGATCGGATGAGTTTTGTAAATTGTTTGGATCGGATCAGTATTGGATCGAATGGTCATTTGCACGAATGACCATCCGTCACTTGTTATAGTATTAAATCTCCTTCGATCAAATGACAAATGGTATGGATCGAATCGCCCTTCGTCACTTGCAAAGACAATTTTTTTAAGTGGTCCTACGGATGGTCATCCAAACGGATGGCGATCCGTTTGAGGGATGAACAGCAGCAAAAAATGTCATTTTCGGACCGAAAAATCAAGATTTCTCTCAAACCACTTGGAATTTAGATCTGAAAATTTGTAGGCTTGTAAAACAATTGTTTTCGCACAATATGTCAAAATTTCAGCAATTTTTATCCGTGAAAACCTCGTTAATTTTGCGTTTTTGTGAAGAAAAGTGAAGAAAATGAGTAGAGTAAGAAATTTCACAGATCTGATGTGAAAATAGATCTGAATCTGATGAAATCTCGTGTAATCTTGTGTGTTTGATCCGTGTAATCGAGCTCCTGCTCTGATACCACTTAAGACTCCAAAACGATTGCGAACCGATACGTGTGACGTGCGGAATCCATACACGTACGTGGACCGAACACAAGAACGTAATACAAACGTGATTCTATTGAATATACGACAAGTACAAGCACCATGAATCACCTTAAGCAATATTTTCTCTCTCTACTTTCTCTGTCTAAGCACCAAGCTCCAAATCTATGAAATGGCCAAAAAGTTCTAAACTAAAGCCCTAAAGGTTCTATTTATAGGCAAATGATATAAGGAAAGTTTCCTTATTTACAATAATGTCACATTACCCTTTTTCCTAAATATATCACTATAAAATCACGTTTTCTACTATTTTCTGCTACGAACTGGATTGACGGAGGCGATAGACATTAGTGCACTCACACTTTTGCACTTTCGTTCTCGGATAGTCCCTTGCGTGGATGGGAGTTAATTTTCTCAGTTAAGTGGATGTGAAATGACAAAAGTACCATTTATATAAAAAAACCCTAAAAATCCATCCTTTCATTCAGATCACTATACCCACCATCAGTTACAACCACTACCACCCTCCACCGGAGAACCATCACCACCTTCTCCAAACATCTACCATCTCCGCCATTAACACCACTCCACCGTCACCACCTTCGAGATTTGATTTGTTACTCAAAGAAAACTAAAAAGATCACATCTTGTGTGCGATGTTGTGACTGTTGAGAATCAGATCTAAATCGCATCACATATTTGATGTTTTTCAATTGTTGAGAACTTTTGTTGTGTTGATTGTTTGATTTAGAAAAAGCAAAGGAACGAGAATTGCAGGTGTTGTTTAGCTTTTTATTAGTGGTTGTAGTGATGAAGTGTTTTAGGATTGAAGGTTTTGAAGAATAGTTGCAGGTTTTAAATTTGGAATTGAATCTTTGGTGTAAAAGAAGGTAGACAGTATAAGTGATGATTGTGATTGTCAAGAATGTCAGAGTGAGAATTATTGGGGGTGGGGTTGAAGATGGTGGTGGGGGTTGGTGTTATTGGCGGAGACAGTGGTTGAAGGGGGTCGTTTTCATGGCGGAGATGGAGGATGGTGGATGTACATCGTAGATGGTGGTGGTTTTAGTTGGGGACTATCCGAGAACGAAAGTGCAAAAGTTGGGAACTATAGTTGTAATTTTAGAAGTGTAGGGACTATAGGTGAAAACGGAGCAAACCACAGGGACTATCCGGGCACTTATCTCTCTTTTTTTATTACTGGAATAGCTTCTACACATCTTTATATGCAAAAGATCCGAAAAAAATTTGGAAATTTTTCTTTTAGTATTTTAGATTGAATTTTTATGATACATTTAACATGTTAAATGCACTATTCACTGGTTCCCTGTTTTTTAGTATTCCCCATTGACACTCTATGTGTATATATATATATATATATGGTGAAAATTTTAAATACAAAAGGGTCTTAAGGTGCGATAGTACGGAATGAAAAAATAACATGCGTAATTAGGGTTTACCCTGTGACAACCCACATATTTTCAGTTAATCTATATAAATTAGTCATTATTTATACATTATTGTTGTTCAAATTTGACTTATTTATTTAGTAATTAAGTTCATAAGTTTAGCAAGGTGTGGGTAAATGCATGGAATTGCATTTGGTTTCCATTAAATTTAAAGTTTATCGCATAGCGATAAAAGTGTAAAAAACGGACGGTGATAATACAATATACTGTAATGTGTTAAAATTGTTCCAATATGCCTGGAACACGTATTGGCATTTTTATTTTTGGGTGAGAAAATAGATTAAAACATGTTATAAAAGCTAAATTATAATAAGGAAGGGCAGGGGCGGATCTACTTAGTGGTGAGGGGTTGCTCGGGATACCCCTCAACTTTCTTGACAAACTATAATTTTTTTCTTTAATCTTGGTTTTATTTATCGGGGATGCCTCTAAGCAAATGTTAGGATACCCATGAGTGTAGTGAAGATAAAAAAACTTAAATTTTACGGTCACGGAAACGAAAATTTCCGGTTGGAAACTTGCAGAGTCACCCTTCTTAAAAGAACGACGAAGATGAAGATTTATATTAATATAATAATATGAGAGCATTGGGACACGGTAACACTAGTCTGCAAACATCAGAGATATTTAGTCAAACTTCTAACCATTTAGTTTATATGATTAATTATAAACATTATTTATTTGTTTTTTTATTTTTCGTACTTTTTACCTGCATAAAAATTTCCTTATGTAAACAGTTTTCACAAAATGTAATTGATGGTTCTTTTAGAAAAATGTTATAATGAAAATAATAAAGGAAAAACATTAAAATAGTTCTTTTTAATATATGATCTAATATTTTTTAAATGTAAAGAAATATTATATAAGAAAATTTGAAAATTTTACTCATACGATTTACGGATACACAAATAAGAGTTTTTAAACTCCAGTTATATAAAACTAAAGATAAAAACTTTAGATATGATTCAATTTAAAACCTATGATTCTTTTTTTTTTGAACGGCTAACAAACTAAATCAAGAGCACTCTTGGGGCACCCACTGGACAAACGGAGTACTCCGAGAGTAACCCGAGTCCACCACCAATTCCGGCGAAAACCCGGTAACCCACCCGTCCGTAGGCACGACGGTGAAATTACCGGTAAAACCCGTTTGGCTCAAGGATATGATTCTAATATTTAAACTTCATATAAGGCTACATGTAGGGCTGTAAACGAACCGAACGAACACGAACGAACACGAACGAGGCCTTGTTCGTGTTCGTTCGTTAAGGAAATAAATGTGTTCACGAACGGTTCATGAACACTTACCGAACGAGATTTTATGTTCGTGTTCGTTCATTAAGGAAATGAGCGTGTTCATGAACGGTTCACGAACACAAGCGAACACAAATAAATTTGGCAAACGCGATGAAGGATAAAGGTGGATGGCCTAGAGAGTAGTACTAGAACTTGAATTCCTTATTGTGGAACGGAGGTAGATCATATTCGTCGATGTAAATAATGAGAAAAGAAATGGAAATGGTGCATAAACAAGGTGAAAGAGGGTTTCCTAGTTTAATTGTTAGGGTAATGTTATAAATAAAAGTTTAATAGTATAGAAAATATAGATAAAATATACGAAAGTATAAAAATCTTTAATTAAAACACGAACATACGAACATAAACGAACGCAAATGAACGAATGTTCACGAACACCTTACCGAACGTTCACGAACACAATTGAACGAACGAGACCTTTGTTCATGTTCGTTCATTTAACTAATCGAACGGAATTTTTTGTTCATGTTCGTTCATTTATTAAACGAACGAACATAAACGAACTTCCCGCCGAACGGTTCATGAACTGTTCGCTGAACATTCGGTTCGTTTACAGCCCTAGCTACATGTTTTAATTCTTTACCAAATATTTGCGGTTCTTTTTATTGTTAAAGATATTTTTATTACAAACTAAATATTATTTATAAAAGTTCAATATAACACATAAAATTTTATAAAAAAATATTTGATATCGTT
The DNA here is from genome assembly GCA_030545235.1 of Helianthus tuberosus. NCBI lineage: Eukaryota > Viridiplantae > Streptophyta > Magnoliopsida > Asterales > Asteraceae > Helianthus > Helianthus tuberosus. Next base: position 4,304 of record JARYGA010035333.1, on the reverse strand, counting down.
TTCGTGTGTGTGGTACACTCATTAGTAATAAAAAATGATAATCAAGATATGCTTTAGAATGTAAAATTAAAATTATATTTGGATCCCATAATTGATATATCTTTATCCGGTGAGTTCGACGGAGCTTCGGTCCCGAAACGACGTGTTGATCGATGTCGTAAGGTCGGTCAAAAATATATGTGAAAATATCCTATTCACCTTTTACTAGTAAAGGGCAAGTAGGGTGTCGAATCCACGGGGAATCAGTGGAAAGTGTAAAAGTTCGTTGCTTTAATTATCATCTACGTTAAAACCTAATTGCTTTTTGCAGTTGTGAAGTAATTATGAAAACAAATGTAAATTATGGTTGTAAACAATTGTGAGAAGAGAGACCAATCTCCGGGTTTTCAGGTTATGTAGAAAATCAGGTTGCTTAGTTACTACCAGTTGGAAATCACATAGACATGATTTGAAAACTTGTTTAGATAAATAATTAACGGACAATATATTTGATTGCAATGATCCACGATCGAAACCGAAAGATTGATGCAAATGAATAGTAATCCAATTAATTACCAATTTTAGATTTCATAAACATTAACCGGTTCAATGATTAAAGGTTTAAAATAATGACATCCTAGAATTTAATCCCGGTTGTTGATGAAAAAAAACCAAATAATTGATGAACTGAAACGATTACGATAATCAAATATTGTTTAATCTAAACAAGAACAATAAAAACGACTAACCGAATGATTAATCAGTTTTCAATCCAAAAAGTCGTAAACATACGCAAACCCGATGTTCAAACATAAACCCTACTCCCGGAGACGATCACGGGAAACCTAGCCGCTCATGACGTTCGAACAATCTTCCGAAGCTTGGTAGAAGGATGAAGTCATAATTGATTCGGTAGTTGATGGTGGATGTGCGGATGATTTTTGAGTGATGAAGTTGGATGATGTCTCCTCCAAGTATGATGTGCGGCTGCCTAAAAGTCGACTCCCGAAGAAGTCCACAAAAATCATTGATGGCTGCTACAAGTCGTGAGTCCATGAAGCCCACTAAAAAAATAGTTGATAGCTGCTAATCTTCGATATTGGAGGCCCACCAAAGTTGTGTTATTTTAAAAACCTTAAATCCACAAACCCTCAAGTCATGTGCAAGCCATGTGTTTTTAATGTTTTGCTGCCCATAATTCCGTAAGCCCCATGTAAATATTTCTGTTTCTTTTGTTTGTGCATGCTTCCTTTCTCTTTTTCTTTTTATTCCCTTGATGTGTGTGTATATTTGTAAAGTTGAAAATAATAGCTATACTCTCCACGTGATGGTTGATAACAATTAATGTTGTCATTTTTTCTTCATGTCCATCTGCCTCCCTTTTCATGTGTTGTGCCATCCAAGTAATCCCCCATGTGCATCACCTCCTTGTCTACCATGGATGTAATTTGATGACTTCTTTTATAAAAATCAAGAATCAACCCCAATATTCCTATGACTGCGTGTATATATATTTGTGGAGGATGGATGATGTGATGTCTTGAAACCAAGCCCAATCTCACGTGAATTATGATGATGATTTATTTGCATGATGGACTATCCTAATCGAACCCCCCATATCTTCACCAATTTATGCGTTCTTACCTGCACACATACAAACACTCGCAAATAACCAATTCCAAGCATATAGTTATGTAAATCAAGCTAAACTACGCAAAATCAACTCTTAAACACCCATGTTTCACACTCTATATCACGTGTTCGGTGTGTTTATAACGACTAGAAATGAAAAGAAACGAGTAGAAGATAGATACGGCACCGAGCAGTCACTTATAATCTGGTCTGTATTGATTATTCAACGTTTACAGCACCGCGAGACCAGTTGGACAGCATTTCCCCTCTGGGAACCAAAAGCTTGTCCAAATGGAACTCCAAGGTCCCTATTTATAGACATTTCCTACCATGTGTCCATCCGTTCGGATTGCCATCCGTTCGGATTGCCATCCGTTCGGATTGCCATCCGGCCGGATTGCCATCCGTCCGGCCGGATGGTCATCCGTCCGGATGGACTTTGACATTTACAAAACTTGTCCAACTATCTCTATTCTATACAATATTCAACACACGCTCTATCTAGCTATTCGAATAGTGGCAGACGTACGAAAAATGCACTAACATTATTCAACCCATGAAATACACAGGTTTGTATACTTGTATATATATACACACACAAACCGCAAAGGTCCTTAAGGGTTCTCAAATTCTCAGAGATGACCCTATGTAAAAGAAATTTTTAAGGGTCCTTTTTACTAGCCGCACAGGGCCCCTTATAGGCCCTCAGATAATTAGAGACGGGTTTAAGTAAAAAATTTGGGATACCCCTCACTTTTTCTTCTAGTTCCGCCACTGAGGAAAGGTACGTGTTCATGAACACAGATAAAATTGTCGAATATGTCAATGGATAGAGGAGGATGGTGAGAGAACGACGCTTGACCTTGAAGCCCTAATCGTTGAACGAAAGTCGATAGTATTTTTTCGATGTGAATGACGAAAACGGAAATGAAACGATTCATAAACAAAGTGGAAATAGGGTTTCCTGTTTTATTTATTTGGTAATGAGATAAATAAGAAATAAAGAATATAAAATGTTTAGATAAAATAAATAAATCCTAAAAGATCTTTAATGAACAACATAAACAAATGAACACGAATGAATGTTCACGAACACATTACCGAAAATTCACGAACACATTTGAACAAACAAGACATTTTTTAGTGTTCATTCATTTAACTAACTAACTGAATGAAATTTCTTGTTCATGTTGGCTCATTAATTAAATGAACGAACACAACGAAGACATGGGCTTTTTCATATTACCGAGTGCTACAGTGACAACCTCTTATTAAATTGTTTCTTTAACTTTTCATTTAATTATTCTGAAATACTATACGTGAAAATTATAATTTCACCTATATCGAGACATGTCGTCTGGTGACATGTAGTCTACATAGGATAACACACACGCATATATATATATATATATATATATATATATATATATATATATATATATATAGGGGACCGCTAAAATGAAAACCACCTCTAGTTGTAAGAACCGTGAGAACTACACCGTACGGGGCGAGGTGGACCAAATTTTTTTTGATAAACGTAGATGCGTGTATTATAAACACATTTGTAAAAAAAAATTCAAAAAAAAAAAAATGCCGTGTGTGTAGTTTTGAGCACCACAAGTTTGCGTTTACGGGTATCGTAAATTTTAAACACAAACAAAACTACACACACGACATTTTTTTTTGAATTTTTTTACAAATGTGTTTATAATACACGCATCTACGTTTATGAAAAAAAAATTTGGTCCACCTCGCCCCGTACGGTGTAGTTCTCACGGTTCTTACAAGTGGAGGTGGTTTTCATTTTAGCGGCCTAGATGCGTGTATTATAAACACATTTGTAAAAAAAAATTCAAAAAAAAAAATGTCGTGTGTGTAGTTTTGAGCACCACAAGTTTGCGTTTACGGGTACCGTAAATTTGGTTTAAAATTTACGGTACCCGTAAACACAAACAAAACTACACACACGACATTTTTTTTTGAATTTTTTTTACAAACGTGTTTATAATACACGCATCTACGTTTATGAAAAAAAAATTGGTCCAACTCGCCCCGTACGGTGTAGTTCCCATGGTTCTTACAACTAAAGGTGGTTTTCATTTTAGCGGACCCCTATATATATATATATATATATACAGTAAAAGTGTAATGTACAATATTCCTTATTGTATGAGCATACGAGATTTGAAGATCACATGTTATAAACTTCAATCGCATTTTTTTTTAAAAAACAGTCGCGTGGTGTGAGTTCAATAGGAAACATTAAAAACGTAGGTAACCAGGTAACATTGTATTTAACATTTAGATATAGAGTAAAGTACATGGTCCCTGAGGTTGACCAAAATTTTGGATTAGATCCCTAGCTTTTGAAAAGTACATGGATGGTCCATGTGGTTTGCACTTTGTAACGCATTTAGTCCCCATCTAACAAATCAAAAGGTTTCCACAGGTCCAAGTAATTTGGGACTAAATGCGTTACAAAGTGCAAACTAAAGGGACCATTGATGTACTTTTGGAAAAAGTCAGGGACTTAATGTATTACAAAGTGCAAACCACAGGTACCATCTGTGTACTTTTGAAAATCTGAGGACCAAATACAAAATTTGGTTAACCATAGAAACCATCTGTGTACTTTACTGTTTAGATACATATATATCATAAAATTTCAATTTAACATTTTAACAATTAGTTTT